>JAVHYY010000601.1:0-43246 GCA_035221665.1 Okamejei kenojei | reverse complement strand
GTGAGATTGATTGGGAAAAGGAGGCAGATGAGGAGTGGAGATTGTTGGATTGATTGTATTAAGATTAGGGGTATGGGGGTAAATAATGGTATTTGTTGGGATAAGTTAAAAGGAAATAGGGTTAAATATAGGAATGGTGGTGGAAATAACAAGGGAGGGATAGTTTCCGTGTAAATGTAAGTTTGGATATTGGTGGAGGTGAAGTTTAGGATATGGACATTTATGGGATGTAATTAAAAAGGAGGAAGTGGGGAAAGGAAGTGGTGTGGGATGGAAATGGTTTACGGCCTTATGTCCACTGGCCATAATGTCTCTATCATAGTGGCTACCAATGGGTAATTGAGGCTGGGGGCAGGGGGCATTGACCTGCGGCACTTCTATGGTAACACATATGCTGGCCACCAGCTGTTAAGGATGTCGTACCCCAGCCACTCCTCCCTCTCCCATCAGGCAAGAGGATAGAAGTTTGTAAACACACACCTCCAGATTGAGAGACAATAGACAATTGGTGCAGGAGTAGGCCATTCAGCCCTTCAAGCCCACACCGCCCATTCAATATGATCATGAGCTGATCATCCCCAATCAGTACCCCAATTCCTGCCTTAATCCCCATATCCCCTGACTCCTTCCGCTATCTTAAAAGATCCCTACGAGCGCGCGTGCGAGAGCGAGCTCTTGAACGCATCTAAGAGAACACACCTGCCTCCGAGACGCCCTCTGAGGCAGAAGACTTCCACACAGCAGCACATACATCACTCCATCTCCTTCTAGAAATGTGTCTTACCCCTTATTTCCTGTCTTCCGCAGGTGTGGTTGGAGACTGGGCTCGATGGGGTTGTCCAGGATAATCAAGATGGGCCAATGTTGGTGATTTCGGGGAAGTTATCCATGGATGAGCGGTGTGAGGATTAGGTCCAGAGTCAGGCTTGCAAAAGCCATTCACTGTTGTAGTGTGTTACCACCTGCCAAGTGGAAAGCTTGTCCAATTTGTTTTTGGGTCATACCATTTCCATGTGGCCCCTGGTCTGGACCCCCCCAACATAGGGAACATGTTTCCCTGCGTCTAGTGAGTCCAAAACGCCTTAACAATCTCATATGTTTTTCAATAAGATGGCCCTCTCATGCTTCTAAACTCCAGATGTACAAGCCCAGCGCTTCCTTCTCGAGCGCGTGCAGATGACAGTCCTCCCAAGCCATCCCCAGAAACCTGTGCAAACGCTACGCTACAGCTCCCTCAATAAGCAAGAATGTCTTGTGCTTCAAATTAGGGACCGGAAAACTTCACAGCGCGCATACTCCAGGTGTGATCTCACTAAGGCTCTGTACAACGCAGAAGGACCCTCTTTGCACCTGTAACATCACTCCTCTTATTATAAAGGCCAAACATGCCCATTCGCATTGATCACAGCCTGTGCGAGTGAGCGCTCGAGCATGCGAGCGCGCGAGACATATATTAGATAGAACATCCGACCCCTCAGGATGCTGTTGTACTTCCCCTTTTTCGCCAGCTTGATGGCCATTTAGATGTACAGTAAACAAAGCAATTATAGTGCAGGAGCAGGCCATTCGGCCCTTCGAGCCTGCAACCGCCATTCAATCTAATCAGAGGCTGATCATCCAACTTCAGTATCCTGTACCTGCCTTCTTTCATACCTCCCGATCCTTCAGCCCAAGGGCCTGCATCAACTCCCTCTTAAAATATGGCCAACAAACTGGCCTCAACTACCTTCTGTGGCAGAGAATTCCACAGATTCCCACTCTCTGTGTGAAAAACGATTTTCCCTTCTCATCTCGGTCATAAAAGACTTCACCGTCTCTTATCCTTAAACTGTGACCCCCCTTGTCCTGGACTTTCCCCCAATATCGGAACAATCTTTCCTGCATCTAGCCTTCCCAACCCCATTTAAGAATTTTGTAAGTCACTATGATATCACCCCTCAATCTTCTAAAATCCAGCGAGTACAAGTCCGAGTCCTATCCAGTCTTTCTTCATATGAAGTTCGTGCCATCCAGGAATCATCTGGTGAACCTTCTCCTGTACTATAGTACAGAGAACCTTCTCTGCAGATAGTAATCTGCTTCCTGTTTTTGCTACCAAAGTGGATAACCTCACATTTCTCCAACATTAAACGTCATCTGCCATGCAATCCGCCCACTTCCCTCCCCAACCTGTCCAAGTCACCCTGCAATTCTCATAGCATCCTCCTCACAGTTCACACAGCCAGTCAGGTTTTGTGTCATCGCATTCAAGATGTTACTTTTGAATCCCCTTCATCCAAAATCATTGATGTATATTGTAAATAGTGTGGTCCCAGCACTGAGCCTTGCGGTACCCCACTAGTCATATGCCCTGCCATTCTGAAAGGGACCCCCGTTAATCCCACTTTCACCTGTTTCCTGTCAGCCAACCAATTTTCTATCCGATGTCAAAGCACTCACCCCTTTCGTTTCCTTCATATCAGCCAGTGTTCTTTCCAAGCTGTTTTATCACGCAACTGAAACATCCTACCACAACTAGAGAGCAGTCCTGAGATACTATCTACCTCATTGGAGACTCTTGGACTATCTTTAATCAGACCTTTATCTTGACTAAAGATTATTCACATTATTACCCTTTAACAACTGACACTGTGACTCGATTGTAATCATGTATTGCCTTTTCGCTGACGAGTTTTGCACGCAACGAAACTTTACACATGACAATAAACTAAACTAATCTAACTGGTATTCATTGGAACTTGGACATCTTATCGATTAATCTTGGTAAGATAATTTTCAAGCAAGTTGTGGGCACGGCCACTGATTATTTCAGTCTTTATAATTATTGCCCGCTGGTTATGTAAATATGTGGTTTTTGCTTGCAAGGCAAATTGATTACTAGAACAAAGAACACTACAGCACAGGACCTGCTCTTTCAGCCCCACACTCTGTGCCAAACATGATGTCAAGACAGAGCCTTATCAACCTGCGCATAATTCATATCCCTCCATCACTGTATAAACCAAATGGCTCATCTACAAGTCTCTTACTTGAACAATTGTACCGGCCGCACCCCCAGCAAGTCCAGGTGCTCCCCTCACAACTCCTTTAAAAAAAAATTTACCCCTATCACCTTAAAGAGGGAGAGATAGATCAGCCATGATTGAATGGTGGAGTAGACTTGATATGGGCTGAATGGCTTAAATTCTACAAACTATCAACTTATGACCTTAAAGCTAAGAATTCTCTTATTAAATATTTTCACCCTGGGAATAGTTCGGACAGTCTACCCTCAAAATCTACGTCCCACATTATTTTTATTTACTTCTATAACCAGTCACCCTAAACACCTCATCCTCTGACCTTCGGAGAAAACAATCTAAGTCTTCCAACCTTTCCGTACTCAGCGGGACAGGCAGTATATCTGGAGAAATGGAATGGGTGACGTTTTTCTGGCCGGACCTTCTTCAGTACGAACCCCAGTTTGGGGAAGAACTGTTATTAGCAATTGGTGTACAGGTATAAGAAGAACTATAGTACCTATGCAGAATTGAGACTTTAATTCCAATAACAACTGAAAAAGTTCAGAGAGCAGTTATCTTTGTGACCGACCCTGCGAACCTCCCTCGATTAATTCCTAAAGCTCTTTCAATCGTTGCCCTTGTCATTTTAATTCATGTTTCCGGAGGAGCACCTCAAAGTTACGCTTCGAAGATTCCTCTTAAAACCAGGCTCAAAGCCGTGACAATAATATAAATAACGACTGTGTTCCCCCTATCTTTGACGTACTTAAAAAAAAACGACCACCCTTTCACAAATTAATCTCCTCCCGACTTGTTTGTTTTTTGTTGACGAGAGCGAGCGATTCCAAAAATCATATCGGGCATTTCGCATGGCATGTATCCCGTGCAGTCTGACACTTCATACTTGGTTTGCCACTCAAAAGAACCGAATCCAATCCGGCAGGGGCAGCGGTAACGAGGGCTCACTTGGTAAACAGACCAGCTTCTACCATGTTCCATTTCCTGTCTTTTGATGCTTTCCCTTGTCTCTGCCATAGGTGCTGAAACCTAGCCCTTTCTTGTGCCTTTGACTCGGTCAAGTTTTACAATTGCCCCATCTTCTGACTCCTCGAAGTCAGTCCCAACCGTGTGGTTTCAAATCAATAGTAATTGTTATCAAAAGTGTAAATCACAGCTGGGTATTATTATATGTCCACGGCGCCTCAGGATACAATGAATCGTTACCGTCCGTAAACCATATCCTGTCTTTCATTACAAAATGTAATTGAAATGTTTGTTCACAGCAACGATGCAGCGACTGTGCTTTCCACCTATAAAGTTGTTTAGGCCTAATAATTGCCGTGGGATTCTCAGCGATGCTTAACTAAGAGAGAGTCCTCCCTTGACAAACCGACCTCACTCCGTAATCTTCTCAGGAATGTAGAGGCGCGGAGTGTTGCTTTCTTTGCGAGCGAGATGCATTAGTGTGTTCATTTCTCAGACCAGGAAAGATCTTCAGAGATGTGCACCGGCCACAGGAATTGAAGCTCTTGACCCTTCAACCATCTAGCAATAAACGGGACTGTGCCGTTCCCATCCTACTGCTTCCAAAGTCCCACAATCAGTTTCCTTGGTTTGCTGGTGTTAGGGCCAGGTTGTTGGAGCTGGCACCAATTAGACAGTTTTTGCTCGATCTCTCTCACGATACTCTGACTCATCCCCATCAGTGATGACCATCCCACAAAGGGGGTGTGTGGGGGGGGGGGGTTTTGTGGGGTGGGGGGGGGGTGTTGGTGTCGTCAGGCGTAACTTGATGATGGAAGTTTCGCTTCCTTGTGACGCTACGCATCATGAGTATAGAAGTGAGACAGCAGGGGCAGACACACAGCCTTGAGGTGCTCCCGTGCTGATTGTTATATCGAGGCTAGACCTACATTTCCACCAATAAGAATGGACTGTAGGTCCTGTGAATGAGAAGTCGAGGATCCAATTGCAGAGGGATGCGCAGTGAGCCAGTTCTGAGAGTTTGGTAACCAGCTTGGTGGTGGATATTGTTGTTAAATGTCCGAGTTTGTAATCGATAAAAACACCTGACATGATTTTTGGTGTCCAAGTGGTCCAGAGTGGAGTGGAGGCCAGCAAGATCGCATCCACCATTGATCTGTTAAGTGATGGTAAAGACGAACTGCATTGGTCCAGGTTGTTTGTCGATGTAGGAGTTGATTGTGCTCCATGATCAACCTCTTGAAGCACTTCATACACCACAGGCATTAGTGCCACAGGTCGATAGTCATAGAGTCACGTCCACCTTTACTCTTCTTTGGGCACTGTATAATTTGAACGCCCCTTTTAAAGCAGTTTGGGGACTCTCAGACCTCAGAAGTGAGAAGGTTGAGAAAATGTCCCTTAAAAACTCCAGCCAGTTGGTCCACGCAGGTTTTTAAACACGACCGAGTATTCCATCGGTCCAGGTGGCTTTTGCGAGGGTTCACCCCTCTAAGGATTTCCTGACGTTGGCCTCTGTGACTGAGAACTGAAATACCATCACAGCAAATGGGAGGCTCGGGAAGGCACATCAGTATTCCTCCCTATCAAAAAAACGCATTGACTCATCAGGGAGTGATGTTTCGCCAACATTCGAGCTGCTCTCCTGGTTTTGCCTTTGTAGAGGTGATTTGCATTCAGCCCCCCAACACCTGCCCGAACATCGTCTCATCTCCAGTTTGGAGCAGAAGTCCCATTGGCCTTTTTGAGGCCTTACCAAGGAACCGTATCTGACGACTTGGTAGAACCACTGAATCCATCAGACCTGAAGCTCGATGTCTACGTCAGAAGAGTGCGGATCTCAAAAAAGTTCATCCACAGGTTTCTGAATGGGAAACACTCGGAAAGGTTTTTTGTAGGAATGCAGTTCTCCACTTTTTTTAAAGTTCTGTAACGACCTGTGGCATATCGTTCAACGTCCATTGCCTAGTCCTCGAACTTTGCCCAGTTTGTTCCTCTGCATACCCCCCCCCCCCCCCCCCCTCCACACCGAGCAGCTCTGGTACAGTCCTCAACCTCTGGGGGTGTGCTCATCACTTGCTTGCCAGTAGGCAGGGAAAAGCACACCGTGGTATGTCGGATTTACCGGGAAGTGAGGGCGAGTGAATGGAGCGATGGGGCATCCTTTGATAGTGTGTAGCAGTGGTCAAGGGTGTTTGGTCCTCTGGTGCAGCGAAGGAGACATTTGGTGAAGTTAGGGAAGTGATTTCTTTAGGATTTGCCTTATTTGAAGGTCCCCAGCAATGGTGGTAAATGCCTCGGGGTAAGTGTCTGGTGTTTGTTGACCACCGGTGTGCAGCTCCTCCAGTGGCATACATACGTCTGCCGGGGTGGGATGTATGCATGGCAGACAGGATGAATGGAGTAAATTCCTCTTGTGAGTTAGAAGGGACAGCACTTCACCACCAATTTTCCAGGTGTTGAAGCAGGAATTGGATAGAAACTGGCCTCGTCTAGCACCACGCAGGGGGAGAGTGGGGGGGGGGGGGGAGTTGACCATGAGGCAGACGCCCACATTCCTCATCCTTTCCCAATGCCAGTTTATGGTTCCATACGGTGGCTGAGAAACCCTTCAGGCTGGACCCGCTGAGTCTGGGGAGCTGGGGGTGAGCCTGTCTCTGTTAAACAGAACAAGGAACATTCCCCTCATTTTCCCTTTATAAAGCAGTCTTGCCCTCAAGTCCTCCACTTTGTTTTTCAAGGGACTGAACAAGGCCATAGGATAGTAGGAGGGGGCCGAAGTCCCCTGCGCTTCAGTCTGACCTAGTCCTGCCCCTCGGCCACGTTTCCAGACACAATGGAGGGCGTCCCCTTTTGTTTTCCAGGTATTGAGTATTAATGTACCTTCGTTTTCAGCGGACCTGCGCTGGAACGGGAATTCCCCTCACAGACGGCAGCTCCAGCTCCATAACAAACAGGGGTTCCCCCAAAGTCTGCTGCTCTAGCCTTCATTTTTTTTGGAGAATCCAAGCCCGTCGCTCTGGAGTGTCATCCCAGGGTTTCCAGGTGCCGTACCTGGGATCCTCAGTCGGGTCGGAGTTTCACAGCCAGGCGTGGGAGATATTTAAAGTCCGTGCCTTTCCCCGCACAGCTGCGGGAGATCTCAAAATTGCCAGCGCTATTTTCAGCTGCCCAAGCAGCTTGTCTGAAACGCACCGATTACTTACTGCCGTTTCCCTGATGCAGGTGAGTTGCTTCTGAAGTTGTAGGTAAATCTTTTCTGTTCTGGTGCTCCGCAAAAGTCGCCACAGGCAGGCACCATCTTGGCTCCAATGCTTATTCATAGGTGCATGTGTGTGTGTGTATATAGGAATATGAGAATGGTATTTGGACACTGATCTTTTCTGTTATTTGTTTATGCCTACAATATTCTGTTGTGCTGAATCAAGGCAAGAATGTAATTTTCCTATCTAGGACACATGACAATAAACTCTCTTGAATCTCTTGAATCTTGAATGCAATATTTATGCTTTAAATTGGATTAGATATGGATAAGGTTAGACTAAATTACATTCCACAGTAAACCAGGCTCTGATCAACAGGCAGCAGCACATGAATGATCATAGTAAATATTCATCATATGAATATCAAGATTAAAATCAAGCACTGCCCATGTTGACTCAACCTGGTCTCAATGCACGCCTGGTACTACTCCTGACCCTGACTCCAGTTGCACACCTTCTCTTCATTCCTGCCCTGAGCCCAGCCTGACACCTGGCCCCCTATTTCTACCCTGATCATAGCCTGCTTACCTGCTTAGGTGTTCCCAGTGCTGAACACTCCCATTATCCCAGCTTTGACTGCACACCTAGTACTATTCACCAGACCTTAACTCTGGATGCACACTTGGCCTTGCTCCTAGCCCCCTCTGCACTCACAACAAAATCTGACCCGCACATAAAGCCCCATATCTGACCCCCTGGACTTAACCTATTACGTTCAAGTCCACAGGAGCTTAACTAATGCTGTAATCTTTTATGGTGCACCTCACAGACAAAATTTTGTATGACAAAATAAGCTACATCCATTGGCATCCTTAATATCTAACTTGCTAGTTACTTTGTCAAAGAAGTCATCAATTGGTTGAATTTCTCATCCATAAAATTATACTCACTCAGCTGTATAAGTATTCTGTTACAATTTCCTTCAATTTCCTGACAAACTGTCCAGAAGTCATTTTCACCCCCAATATTTTCAATATTTTTTCTGTCTTCGTCTCAGCTGCAACTTTTCCGAAATGCAAAGACCAATATTTATATATTTAAGCTAGAATATTCTATTTAATGTGATAGAATATTGAGAGTACATAATATTTTCTGTGGTATTCATAACACAACAATGATAAAAAGTAATATTTGTTTTGATTGCACCTACCAACATGCATACGTTATTATATTACAGTTAATGTGTACTGAGGGCGAAATTTTGTTCCAATGCTCTGGGTCCATTCTCACTGGGTGTAAAGTAAGCCTCTCCCAAGGACGTTACACCTGGAGACATAATCAAGGCTTGGACAGCTGGAGGCAGCCCGGGATTGGCAGATGCTGGTGGGTGTGGACCAACGGCTTACAGTTCCATCTGAGATAGCCATTCACCAACTTGAGGCCTGATTTTGTGCTCTGGTCGAACTATCAGCGCATGGTGTACTTTGTGGAGCTCACAGTCCCTTGGGAGGATGCTGTGCAGGAAGCCTTCGAAAGAAAGAAACTGCGATATACAGAGCTTGCAGCGGAGGCAGAACAGTGGGGCTGGAGAACTAAGATCTGCCCGGTAGAAGTTGGATGTCGAGGATTTGTGGCAACATCTACTTTAATACTGATGAAGGACCTGGGGATCAGCGGACAAGCCCTACGCCAGGCCATCAAAGAAACATCATGGGTAGCAGAACGTAGTAGCCAGTGGCTCTGGCTGAAGAGGAAAGACCCCATTTGGTCTCCCAAATAACCGACTAGACAGATGCAGAGGGGGGTGGTTGTGGGACGCCAGAATGCACCGCTGAGCCTACTGGAGACGTCGTGGGTTCAATCAGCGAAACGTTGATGAAAGTAGGTGCCCACTTGATAACCTCAATGACATGTCTGCCTAGCCTTTCTCAACATCGGCGGAGCATAGGTGAGTGCAGAAGGCTCCCATCACCATCGGGAGTAAATTGATATTTGGCACCTTGGATTTTAAAACATCTAAGTCCTGTGTAGTTGCAAACATTTACCCTGGAATTATCCAGTGACTGCCCGTGATTATAGAATGGCTGACAACAAGGAAAGACTCTCGTGACTGCTGGAAAGACAGCTGACAGGAGGAAATAGACCCCCACTTGGGGCAGGCATGGGCTAGCTACCCATGTCCGCATGTCCAATCCAACTATTCAGTATTTTGGAGACACCCGCAAATGCTACGAAAAGAATTAAAGAAAGAATACCCCTATAGTCTGCGAGAGCGGAGCGGGAAGATGACTCATTGATGGATAACACGCTATAGGAGAAGAGGGTATAGATAAAAGAGAAAAAAAAGAAGAAGAAAAAGAAAAAGAAGAGAAGAGAGGAAAATAGAAGGGATAGAAAAGAAGGAGAAGAAAAGGAGGAGGAACGGAAATTACCATGAGCAATACATGCACTCACCAGAACCATGCGCACAATCATCATCCGAGAAAGGCTTCAGGTCTGCTCACCTGCGGCTGGATGAAAATAACATCTTCAAAGGCCCTGAAAATACATCAAGAAAAGAAAGGGTGCCTTGAGAGAGGGAAAACAGGGACCTCGCATTGTTAGTACTTCCTGAGAAGTCAATCAAATAAGTTGACAAAGTCCAGCGACTGAGACTCACCAAAGTTCGCAGGCGTCAGCACCCCCCTGATGAAGGAAACTCAAGCACAATTATGCAGGCAGAGGAAGATATGGGGAGCCCATCCAGCCAAGAAAACCAGCAATGGAGGAAAAGAACAGCGGAAGAAACCTCGCGTCAAATGGCCTGGAGCCTACGAGAAGAATGAATGGGAGAATAAATGTAGAACGTGACCCGTACTTACAGGTCTAAGGGGTACAGTTGAAAGAAAGATTGAATAAGATGGGGGACATCATCTATGGCTATGGAGCAGAACGATATGGAATAAGGGAGAAAAAGGAAAAGGCAACCAGCTTTGGAAAAAAATAAGTCCAGACGGCAAAAGGAGATGGAATGCCTAATCCGGAGAGAAGGCAGCTCAAGAAACAGTGGAGGAAGGCATCTGATAGTGAGAAGGAGGGCATCAACATCTCCAGGGAAACATCAAAAAACCATTTAGCAACCCTGAGACGAGCAGAGTACCTGCGGAAATCAAGAAAAATGAAAGAACGAATGAGAACGCTTCTTCATGGACCCCTATAAGTTCGTAAAATTACTTTTCATCAAGGAAAAGGGAGGAAACCTGAAAACATCAAGGCAGGAGCTGGACGAGCATCTGGAAAGAATGCATGCGGATGACAAGAGACACCAGAAGACAGCCATTCCATCGGACATTCCACCAATTGAACAGCCAGAGCACAAGATGGACATTAGTCCTCCAAAGTGGAGGGAGGTGGAAGAGACAGTAAAGCGGGCAAGAGCATCTTCAGCCCCAGGGCCAAATGGGGTTCCGTATCGACTCTACAAGGGTGCTCCTGATGTTCTTCGCTTCCTGTGGAGGCTAATGAGAGTGGCGAAAAACCCCATTTGGTCTCCCAAATAACCGACTAGACAGATGCAGAGGGGGGTGGTTCTGGGACGCCAGAATGCACCGCTGAGCCTACTGGAGACATCGTGGGTTCAAACAGCGAAACGTTGATGAAAGTAGGTGCCCACTTGATAACCTCAATGACGCATCTGCCTAGCCTTGATCAACATCGGCGCAGCATAGGTGAGTGCAGAAGGCTCCCATCACCATCGGGAGTAAATTGATATTTGGCACCTTGGATTTTAACATCTAGTCCTGTGTATTTGCAAACATTGAGAGTACAGAATGTTTTCTGTGGTATTCATAACACAATCATAAAAAGATATTTGTTTTGATTGCACCTACCAACATGCATACATTATTATATTACAGTTAATGTGTACCAAGGGCAAATTTTTGTTCCAATGCGCCCCATTCCCAATTACTTTTGCATTGAAGTAATTGAAATCCAAGTGAAGTTTAAATGGCATCAGAAAAATAAACCCTCCGGAATGGATGATATTCATTACGTGGTTGGTTGGAGTCAAGTATCAGCACAAATACTATATTAAACTGAATCTTCAGATGTCCTGATTCAAGCTAAAATGAAAGACAAATAATAACCTCCACACACATTCCCCTGCAAGTATCTTTGTCACTCCTTTAAAATATGCCCCTTCTTTGAATAAGCTGTTAAACATCGCATCTGAATCAGTTTCCATCTGATTACACTCTTTGAGGATGTTCATCTGCATGTTCAATTAATAAAACAACGAGATTGGGGAACATTTCTATTCAAACTGTCAAAGGAATTTGGGGGAGGGGGGAGGTTTAGAAATAGTCGGTAAGGTAAACAAACATAATAGTTTAGTGGCAAATGCCAATTGTGCTACCTACAAGAAAATAATGGGTTATCGGGGATGTATTTTGTGACAGATGGCCTGACACCTTGCATGTCATTTTAATAGTACACTTATCCCATCCCCCTGGATATTGCACATTAATAAATTAAGGTTTTGTCAACTAATTACAAATCAGGCTAATTACAAATCAATAACATTAGCCAACTCTGAAACATGAAGCTCTGAGCATTGGGATCTAGATATCAGGGACTACTGGCCTCAGTTCCCCGCTCACATCTGGCAGTGCTCACCATCTGAACCAGGGTTCACGGGGCGTTTTTGAAAGTGGGGGGGCTGAGCGATCACTGATCACTGGCCTTGAGGGGTACCCGGCGAGGAAAAAAAAGGAGTGAGCGACCGAGAGCGAGGAGGTTGTGGGAGGGCCCCGAAAACACTCTCCAGCCCCGGCTCCCCGTCCACATCTGCCCCCGCCGCTGCTTCTGCTTCCATCCCTCCCCTCCACCCCCCAGCTCTCCAATACCCATGACCAGTTTGCTCAGAGCACAGCAGCGCCTCATCCAAAACCGGAGATATTGAAACATGTCGAGCCCAAAAAAGAGGCTGCAGCCCCCTTAATTCTTAGGAGGGGGGCTGCAGCCCCCACAAATCCTTAAATTCCGACTGCCGCAGGGAGCAGGACATGGCCTCGCTGCGCTGGGTGACACTCATTCACTGCCAGTCCCATGTCTTTCAATGTAAATTTGCATGGGGGCATGCTTTGGAGGTGTGTGACGGTTCAGTAAAGTGAGAATAACAGAATAAGAATGCTGCTGTCAGTTGATATTAGTTTTGAAATTCTCGTTGATCACAGAATTTCTCTGTGATCAGCATGAGTGCGGGAGAATTGGGGAATTACGTAAAGTCTCACGCTCAATGTGTGAGAGTTGGCAGTGCTGGGTCAGGAAAGCATTAAAAGTAGCATCTCCTGCATGAACTGCCTGCTGTAGTTGCATGCTTTACATTCAATGACTGATGTACAAGCAGGGCCTATGAGACGGGGGTGCAGGGGGTACATCGTACCCGGCCCAGAGTCCAAAAATGGGTACGGGAGCCAAAGGAGGGGGCTGGAAATTTCATTAAATCTCAGAAAATGTTTGCCTATATTTTGTGAAGATTAGCATTCACATTTTGTGTGAGCCTACATAGTTTTATATATTGTAAATTCATAGAAATTGTGATCCACAATAAAGCGGAGAATTTTAAACTGGGCGGGTGTGTGGTTGGGTGACCTGATTAAAAGAGGGAAAGGGGAAGTCCCATCATATTATGGGTCTCCCCTGTAGGTAGAGGGAGCACCAGGACCCAGTAGAGTCATCACTACTGAAAAAAATGGGTCTGCCCTATAGGTGGGGGGAGCACTAGGACCCAGCAGAGTCATCACTACTGATGGGTCTTCCGTTGTTGGTAGAAGGGGAGCATTAAGACCCAGCAAGTCATCACTACTGATGGGTCTTCCCTGTGTAAGAGATGGGAGAACTCACTTCCAGCGGCGCTATGGAGTAAGGGAGACTCACGCCGTTTAGCTCCGAAAATTTTCTAAAAAAAGGGGGAAAAAGCAGGACTTACCTGCACAACAACACTACTGGCTTGCTTGCAAAAAGCCTGTGACGTTTTATCAGGGCGCGCGACAACACCCACGGTATGTCTATGCAACATACCCCCCCCCCAAACCGAGAAAAACGGTAGGTCTAAAGAAGTAGGCCCACAAGCCTCGGGCTCAGTTTTAACAGCATCCCAAGAAGAAATCTCAAGGAAGAAAAAGACAGATGTGGAAGAATTAAGAAGTTTTCTCGCTCTACAGATCTCAAACGTAATGGAGAATTGAAAAAAACTTTAAAATAACTTCACGGAGGAGTTGAAAACTTTTAAAAAAGAAATTAAAGAAGAAATTAAAACAGAGGTTATTGCTTCTGTACATGAAGTACTGGATTCCTGGAAGCTGACCATGGAAGAAAATCTAAATCAAAAGATTGAAGAGGTAAATGTTAAATTGAGTTTGATGGAATCCAGATTTAATTCGAAATTGGACCCCATCTCTCAGACATTAGAACAACAACATAAAACTGTAATTGAATTAGATGAAATTGCCGAAACAAGCTGTGAAACAACAAGCAAGCTTCTCTCCGAGAACAAGCGTTTATCAGACTTATTGCATAAAATAACTGAAAAATATATTTGGAGGGACGGCAATGACGCCAGAATCTAAGAATTATTGGCATCCGGGAAGGTAGAGAGGGGGATCGTGACCCCCGTGAATTTGCTTGCAGCAGATCTATTGAAGAAAGTTTTAAATCTGGATGAAGCACCATTACTTGCTCGGGCACACAGAGCATTGAGACACCGCCCAAGGGCGGTCACCCCCCCAAGACAACTGATAGTGAAGGTGCAACATGATCATGTTTTGGATGATATGATGAAGAAAATTGTTCGCAGCAGAAATCTCGAATTTGAAGGAGGCAAGATCAGTATATTTCGAGATTACCCGGTGGAGGTTGCCAAGAAAAGAGCATTGTTTACAGAAACAAGAAGAATACTTAAGAATATAAAAAACCTGAGATATGGACTGATGTACCCTGCAACATTGAGAATCACCTATGACAAGCAAGGATACTTCTTCACCAAGCATACAGAGGCCCTTAAATTTGCAGAGAACATTGAGAATACTGAGAACGTCGAGAGCGAGAATGACAAAGAGGATTAACACTTAACACTTAATATACACCTGATGATACTGGATATTGTCACTTTACTGTAAATTACTAAACTCAAGGACTGTCTTGAATTTAGAATGAAATTGAGTAGTTATCTTGTTATTGTTATAAAATATTTTATATTTTAGTACTAACCTCACATTTATCCCCATTAAAATGCATCTGCCATGCATCTGCCCACTCACCCACCCTGCTTTCTCATAGTATCTTCACAGTTCACACTTCCACCCAGCATTGTGTCATCTGCACATTTCCTAATTTTACTTTGAATCCCTTCATCTAAATCATTAATGTATATTGTAAATAGCCGCAGTTCCAGTACTGAACCTTGCGTTACCTCACTAGCCACTGTCTGCCATTCTGAAAAGGACCCGTTAATCTCTACTCTTTGTTTCCTGTCTGCCAACATGTCTGCCTGATGGCTGTAGAGAAGCAGAAAATGTTGCAGTTACTCACTTTCATTTGTGGCGAGAGGAACATAGTTCACCTCAGGTCAACAACTTTTCATGAGAACTGGGAAAAAGTGAGAAAAATAAGCTTGTTTTATAGCTTCTTCCTGTTCTGATGAAATGTAATTGAAAACAAAAATAAGTCTCTTGGTTAGAGACCCTGGTTGGGAACAAATACATTGCAGAATAATTAAATACTGTTCAGTTCTATCTCCACAATGGAGGGAACAATTAGCTTTCTATACGTGTGGATGGTAGAAATTGAAAGAAATCGATGTTAGGATTAATGACATAGTGCTAGGAGATAATGGAGATAGAAGCAGGAAATCTCTGAAGTTTGGTGATCTACTTCCAGTGGACTTAAGGAATTTGATATGATAAATTATTTGGATGCAGGAACAAACTGATACACCTCCAATCATCTATATTCTATTCTATGGGGAGAAGGCAGGAACGGTTACTGATTGTGGATGATCAACCATGATCACAGTGAATGGTGGTGCAGGCTCAAAGGGCCAAATGACCTGCTCCTGCACCATTCAGGTAATAGTCATATGACATTGTCTATTGTCTAAAAAATGGAATTCAGAAAATTCCATAGTTGCCAAGAGATGGTCTTTAATGTTCTGTTGCTGTCGTAGCATTAGGTCAGTTAAAGAACCACCTGATGAGACGGTAGCAGCGCATTTTTTGAACTGGGGAGTGTAGGACGTTACACTTCTGTGTCTCCTATCCGATGGTGACAGTGAGAAAACAGTGAGAAGACCTATCCCATTTCAGCTATTAGTTTAGGAAACTTAACCTGAACAACTTGTTATTCTTAACATTTCTATATTCTGAGATACCTTTCCTGCAAAAAAATCTTTCAGGGGAAGTGCCGCGAATATCCGCAGAAACTAAACGTAATCTGTGTACCTTTGTAATCAATTCCCCTCACAGCAGACATTAGCCTTCTTGTGTTTTTCTAATTACTTGCTCTACCTTGTGCAAGTACGTGACTATCAGGACGGATAAATTCAATTGGAAATTGTCAGCTTCGGGAGAAAGATCATCAAATATTTTTAATATATTGTGATATATGGAGTATATGCAGTTTATTGTTTGGAAAATTGATACCAGGTAATTGTAATTTTCTTTTCCACTTACCTTGTATGGTGCTGATAATTTACATAAGATGTTCACTCCTGTATATCTGTATGAGTGTGGGAAGCCAAATGTTTAATGGACATTTTATAGTGGAGACTTGTGTGCACAAAATTATATACGTTTTTTTCCAAGTGACTTTTATCACATAAGCAACGAAACTAAGGAATTTCACAAGCTCTTGGTTTAGAAGCGACTTAATTTAGTTTTAGAGATACAACATGAATCAGCGCGCATCGGACCAGTAGATTCTATGGTGACCATCGATCACTGACCGTTTTAGTTTTAGTTATGCCGTTGTTTACATGAGAATCATGAATAGCTTGAATTTGCATGCTATCCCAGCCAAGTATTTTGGCGAGTCAGAGAGGTAAGTTGGTTGAATTTGTTTTATTTTAACTAATCAAGAGCCAACGAGAGTCGATAAGACAACCAAATTTACAGTGTGGCTTCCACAAGTGGTGGGCGCTAGACTGACAGTTACTGACAGTTAGAGCTAAAAAAAAACTGCAATAGAACACCCGCCTCCTTCAGTGACTCCTCCAGTCAATCACGAGGGTTTGATTTACCCAGAGCTACCTCCGGGTGCGCTACACTATGTTACTCCCTTTTTCAAACACTCCCTACATATTAGTGGCAATTTATGGAGGCCAGTTTACGGTAACCTAAAAAGCTGCATGTGTTTGTGGGATGTGGGAGAAACTGGAACACCAGGAGGAAACCCACACAGTCACTCAAAACTCCACAGCACCCAATGTCCGTATCGATCCAAGGTCTCTGGTGCTGTGCGTAGTAGCTCTACCATCTGCGCCATTGTGCTGCATCATTTTATGAGTGCAAATTCCATTGATTTCTTTTTTTGAGTTTTAGTTACTACTTTGAGAATTGAGCAGGAATTTGCTTTTGTAGTCCAGTTTATAGACACATATCCTGCTAGAATTGCCAAACCAGTGATAGGTGCTACACTGTCGGAGGTGCCAATTCTGGATGAACTAGAGGCCTAATCTGTCGTCTTGCGTTTAGTGGTACTATTTGATGGAATACCTGGGATTTTGACGCCTAATACTTAAACAGGAACTAACTTCACCAGAATATTTTATCTGGTTATTGGGGGAACATTGCCATGTCCAAATCAGCTGGTGTGTTTTCCTGTATCCTAGCAGTGACAATAATTCAAAATTATTGGGAATGCTGAAAATGGCAAGTGGAATTGGAAGCTCATGGAAAAAAAGCAATTTGTTTGTGTCCTTGCATGTGGAAATGGAAACGGATGAAATACAGAATTGTCCAATATCGGCAAAGGAAATCTATATATATAACTTTGGCCATACTTGTAGAATTAAATAACAGCTGATAGGAGGTGCTGCAAGGCTCAAGTTTGCAATTAGATATCAAGCTGTGTTCTACTTTTGTGCAGTGCAGGATGGCCAATCTTTCTTCACAAGTAGAGCCAGTTTTAGCAGCAATCATAAATAAGCAGCTTAACTGTGGCACAGTTATGGAATATAATCTGTGTCTTAACTTTTAATTTGCTGTTTTTGTGAGGTGATGTAATCTGTGAAATTAAGATAATTTGGGATGTTTGTGTATGATTTGATACAGGTAGTTCTGCTGTCATGGTTATTTTCAATTGAGTGAATTGGATGTAATGTGGATTTTGTGAACATTATTTATATTAAGTGGACCTAATTGAACAACGCTGATTTAATTGATCTACCTTGTGTTTGAATACCTCAAGTCCATCTAACCTCCACAATCATCCAGGATGAGAGAGAAATTCTTGCACACCTCTGTTTTAAATGGCAGCCCTTTGTCGTTGTGATCCATATGTTAAACCTTTTAGTTGCCTCAGTTTTTATTTACATTATTGCTAACCTAGCGTGCTCAGGATAGTTCCTACTTTAAACATTTGTCTTGTAATCTAGGCTGGGTTTCCATTGGGTCGAGCAAATATTACCCTAAAAACTATGTATTCATATTATGTGTTCATTGAAAGCTACGTTCATCAGGTGTGAAACCCATGTACATGTTCAATGACCAAAAGTCAACTGAAATTTGACCCTGCTTCCAAAACATTTGAGGTCCGAAGTTACACGTATCCACTGTTGCAGAAATATTTTGTGCATTGCATTGCATCATGATTTGTCCATTATTGCAACTCCCCATTATTGAGCATTATTGAGGCATCTTTGAACCCTTAATGGGGGGTACACAAAATACTGGAGAAACTCAGCGGGTGCAGCAGCATCTATGGAGCGAAGGAGATAGACAACGTTACATGGTTTACGACATTCCAATGTTAATTGAACAACAAAGGTACCTTATAAGCAACGTTGGCTGCAAACAAATTTTAAACACTCTGAGGAAGTCCAGTAATGATTCCTCAGAGGTACACAAAAATGCTGGAGAAACTCAGCGGGTGCAGCAGCATCTATGAAGCGAAGGAAATAGGTAACGTTTTCGAGCTAAACCCTTCTTCAGGACTGATAGGGGGGGGGGGGGATGTGGGGAGAAGAAAGGAAAAAGGAGGAGGAGCCCGAGGGTGGAGGGAGAGGTAGGAAGGGGTGGAGACAGCAAGGGTTACAGAATTGTGAGAAATCGATGTTCATGCCACCAGGATGCAGGACTTCCCAAGTGGAATATGGAGAATGCAATTTCCGGTGTTGCTCACTGGCCATGGAGAAGGCCCAGGACAGGACAGAGAGGTTGGATATGGACTAGGATGGGGGGTTGAAGTGCTGAGCCACCGGTGAGGGATAGGTTGGTTAATGCAGACCGAGCGGAGGTGTTCGGACGAAACGATGCGCAAAGCCTACACTTGGTTGCACTGATATGGCTCAGCTGACATCTAGAGCAGCAGATGCAATAGATGATGTTTCTTTGCGGAAGGCAGACGGGGGGGGAGATGGAAGATGTGGGCGAGTGGTGGGGTCACATTGGAGGTGGCGAAAACTGACGGAGGACTATTTGTTGGTATGTTCTAGCTTAGTGGGGTGAAAAGTGAGGACCAGGGGGACTCTGCCGTTGTTGCGAGTGGGAGGATGGGATAGAGAGAAGCAGTGTTACGGGGTATTAGGAAGCCTGGTGCGAGCCTCATCTATATTGGGGAGGGGAACCCCCGTTCCTGAAGAATGAGGACATTTACGATGCCCTGGTGTGGAACACCTCAACGTGAGGGAGCAGATGCGGCGTAGATGGAGAAAATTGGGAATAGGGATGAGTCCCTTACAGGAGGCAGGGTGGGATGGAGCGTATCAAGATAGCCGTAGGGAGTCAGTGGGTTTATAGTCGATGTCGTCAAGACCTTGACCATGAGAGAGTTTGTGTAGCCAACTGAATCATGTTGGGGCTTGATTCCAAATACAGGCTGTGAGGTTTGCTAAATTTGCAGTGCAATTGCAGCCATGTCCTGGATACTGCATTAATTTAGTGAAGTTGGCATCTCTGAAGGTGGACATATCATCAGGTCCAGAAATGTTTCCCACCAGTTAAAAGAAGCAAGGGTTGGAAAAGCTGAGGTTCTGACTAATAGTTTTCAGTCTTATTCCTTGCCAAAGAATGGTGCCAGAAAATTGTTCAAATTGTCGAGGAGTGCTTCCTGTTTATTATATAATAGCAAAGATGAAATTGTACAGGAGAACATGCAGATGGATTTTAGTTTAGTTAATTGTCACATGTATCGAGTAAACTATTAAAGAATACAAGTTTCTGTCAAATTTTGGAGAGGTTGGGTGAGGATGCACTGTGTTGGGTGGGCATGCTGGCACAGCGCGTAGAGTTGCTGCACTTGCAAGCACTTGCAGCGCCAGACACCCGGGTTCATGATCCCAATTACGGGTGCTGACCGTATGGATTTGTACTTTCTCATTCTCCTCCATCTCCCGTTCTGAGTTCTTGCTTTTGGAGTTTTTGTTTGTTTTTGATTCTGTTTGCCTTTGTGTTTGTTTGTTATTCCTGTGTTATTTTGTATGTGTTAGCGTATCTTTAGTTTTGTATTAGGTGGGGGGAGTGGGTGTGGGGAACAAGCTAACTTTTTTATTTCTTCCCTCGACGGAGGTGCGACTTTATCCGTATTGCATCTCTGCCGCATTGTGGCTTAACATCACGGAGCTGGAGGTAGCTTAGTTAGGATCAACGTCGGAGCTCCAACTGCAGGAGCTGTAATCACCGACTGTGGGAGAGATTCGATCACCCTGACTGCAGGTGTTTCGATTGCCCCTGACCGTGGGAGAAAAGGAGGAAAATGGTAAAAGTTATTTGCCATCCATCACAGTGGGGAAGATGTGGGTCGCCGAAAAACACGATGGACGAGCTGCCTGCCCTGGTGGGACCCGGTGGGCACTCACACCAGACTCTGTGATCCTGGAGTCTGGTGTGAGTGTGGATGGCTTCCTGACTTTGGGCGGACAGGGACTGCAGAGAGAATACAGCGGTCGGTGAAGGAGCGTGTGTGTCGCCCGGACATTGAACTGATGGCTGTGGGTCTCTGCTTATGCTGGGTGCCCTAGGCATTTCTCAAATGCCGCTGTGGTGGATGTTCATGTTTAATCTTTATGTAGTTTTGTGTCTTGTTGCTTTTTTGGTATGAACTGTGTGGGTAAATCAAATTTCACTTTACTCAGTACAACGACAATAAAGGACCATTAAAATGCAAATTAATGATTTCATCCCCCGTGAATTAATTATTGATAATTTTAATTTTAATATCTTAATACCAAGGTGGAATTGAAGAATTGGTGCACTTGTGTGTGTGTGATTTCCATTCTATGTTGCCCAGTTTTTATCACTGTAAGGAGGTATTAATGACTTGTTAACTTCTTCATTTGTGGAAGACCTCAAGGAAGATCTCCATGAAAAGAAAGAGGCACTATTGGAAAAAACACAACTTGTGGATGTGTTGCAGGAAAAGCTTGATGTAAAGAATCTGGAGCTAGCGGTAAGGAAATCATTGTTTGCTGCTGTGTGAATCTGTATTACAGAGAAAGATATCTGCAACCAGCTAAGGGATTCTGTTGTAACTGGCAACAGAAATAAAAATAGCAGGGATTCTCTTGGAATAAATCTATAAATATGCACTAGAGGTCATAGCCTCAGATTTAAAGGACGTTTCTTTGGGAAGGAGATTAGGAGGAATTTCTTTAGACAGAAATAAGCGGTTACCCATTTAATGCATTAGCATTGTTTTTCTCTGACAACAGCATGCGTGTTTGGATCTATGTTTGACAAAGTGTAGACAATGCAGTCTCGTAGAATATTTTAAAGAACGAGGGGATCGATTCATGATAAACTGAGTGAATGTATTCATTAGGTCAGTGATGAGTCGCCTTCATGGTCGTGAGGAGTTTCCGCATTCTGGGAACTAGTTACGGCCTCATTATGGTCGCCGCAAATTTTTCAACATGTTAAAAATTAGCGTTGACTAGAATGAAGCTGCCATGGAGAGTAGCGAGAATTCTCGTGCCATTGGTGGGTCGCCATGAGGTCCTAATGGGTTGCCAGGAGGTCGAATGTTCTCGTAGGTTATAGCCGGTGCTGACCGGTGAATTTCATTGGCTCATTGGGGAAAAAAAAACGTAAATAGCCGCTTTCATAACCAAGGATAACCGACCGGTAATGTTAATGTCTGCCGAGCTTCATAGCCGTGGAGCTCTGGCTTCTTAAAAGTTTTCTCCACTCCTTTTCCCCCCTTCTGCCCCCCACTCTTTTAAAGGACTTACCGTACACTGTGCTTCAGCCTTCTTAATTACGCCGCCAACCTTCCTGTTCAACATTGAATTCTCCAATTTCCGGTAGCACTTGCTGTCTCCCCTTCTCAGCTCTCCCTCAGCCCTCGGGCCCCTCCTCTTTCT
This sequence comes from Okamejei kenojei, assembly GCA_035221665.1. NCBI lineage: Eukaryota > Metazoa > Chordata > Chondrichthyes > Rajiformes > Rajidae > Okamejei > Okamejei kenojei. Next base: position 21,500 of record JAVHYY010000601.1, on the reverse strand, counting down.
TTTTCCTTTCTGCTCCCCCCCCCCCCCTACATCAGTGTGAAGAAGGTTTTCGGCCCGAAACTTTGTCTATTTCCTTCGCTCCATAGATGCTGCTCAGGCACGTGCCGTGAGTAATTACTCAGGGTAGGCAGTCAGCCGGCTTTTTAAAAAATCTTAAACCGCGCATTCGCAGATTGTTCTCTTCGTAAAAAATACAAAATAAGTAACAATTCAATTTTCCCAAGGCTGCACAATCTCCTTCATTTATTAATTACTGAATGGGTGGGAGACGGAGGATGAAGGCAGATGGAGTAATGGTGGGAAAAACGGGAGCATACCGGGACGTTGAATCAGTTGTCATCTTATTGAATGGCAATACTAATTCAAGGGTCCAATTGGAGGGAGAGTTCCTATCACAACGTGTGGAGAGTCTGTGCCAGGGGTTAAAGATGCGGGGAGGGCAGGGATGTTGAGAAGGAGAGGGTTGAATATCACATCAGTAACTCACTCACCGCTGCCGCAGCGCTCCAGGCATGGACAGCTGGACCAAAGATCCTATAACGGAGCTATAGGATCTTTGAGCAGAACTGGCCGCCACTTCCGTGGATAGAAGCGGCTCAGGTGACTGCAAGTGGCCACTGGGACCCGACAACAGAACCAGCTGCCCCTTCAGTGCCCGCTCACCTCTGGCAGTGCTCTTCGTCTGAACGTCTCTCACCTGCCGCTCCCGCAAATCCTTAAATTCACACAGACAAGTAACCTCAACTGGTCCCGTGAACGCGCTATCGGAATTTAAAGATTTGCGGGAAGTCGGCCGGCGAGCGGTAGGTGAGAGATGTTCAGACGGAGAGCACTGCCAGAGGTGAGTGGGAACCAGCAGAAGGGGCTGAAATAGCAGCCGGTTCTGCTGTCGGGTCCCGCCGTCCGCTCCAGTCGTCCGAGCTGCTTCCTTCCTCGGAAGTAGCGGCCAGTTCTGCTGTCCGTGCCCGGAGCGCTGCGGCAGCCACCCAAGCTAATTCACTCCCCAGCCACAATAAAAACATATAGCAATTACAGCACGGAAACAGGCCATCTCGGCCCTTTTAGTCCATGCCGAACACTTAGTCTCACCTAGTCCCATCTACCTGCACTCAGACCGGAGCGTGGCAAGTGGGTTACTGACCCCAATCCCCTCCTTCAGAATGGCAGACTCCCCAAACACTGTGAACGGAGCTCTCCCCCCACCCCGGGAAATACAGTATTTATAAAAATTAAGCACCAAGAAATCCACTTACCACGTTATTGGTACATTAAGTCCATTCTTCACTCTTTGTTTCCTAAGATACTATTAAAATAATAGCAAGCCATATTTGAAAATCCCGCCAAGAAACTCGCGCTGCGCATGAGCAGTAGGCTGCTGCGCATGCGCGGTTCTGCAAAGGCAGAATTTCTGCTGCCTTCAGCTCCCCTTGAAATTGACGGCTCAGGCAGCGCTGACGGCACGTGGGCTGCACAGACCTTCCTGTGTTACAAGTGCTGCGGATGAAAGGCACGGAGAATTATGCCTACCTAACAGATTGATCTCTTAGATAGGCATAATTCTCCCATGCCTTTACTATTTATATTTAATAATTGCCATTTCATAATTTTAGTCAGGGTAGGCACTGCCTTCCTTGCCTACCCTGACGACACGTGACTGGAACTGACAGTGCCCTGGGAAGAGCGTATTGAAGAGGCTAATGAGAGGAAGCACACAAAGTACCAGGAACTAGTGGAGATGTGCCAGGACAGAGGCTGGAAGACATACTATGAGCCCATAGAGGTGGGCTGTAGAGGCTTTGCAGGACGCTCACTCTGCAAAGTCCTCAACCAGTTGGGCTTTACGGGGCTGGCAAAGAAGAGGGCCATTCAATCCGCAAGTGAAGCCGCAGAGAAAGCCACTAAGTGGCTTTGGATTAAGAGGGCTGATCCGTGGGCGGTTGCTGCTGAGACGCAAGTCGGGGCTTGATCAACCCCGGCTGGGTCGCCTGGGCGAGGGTGTCTGATGTTGTGAGACCCGAAACACCCGATGACCCCAGGTCACATCACTGAGGATGTGGCCCTGCCTTGCCGTCAGGGGTATCCGCCATCCCGCCCGCTTCTGCTCACAGCCTTTGCCGGTTGTTTCCGTGAGCAAAGGTGCTGTGTGTACGAGGTCGGGCCACCTCATTCGTCTGCCTACTCATTTTCATTCCTCTGCTTATGGGGGGGGGGGGGGGGGGGGGGGGGGGGGGGGGGGGGGGGGGGGGTCATTTGGCGCCATCTGGTGGTTGAGCTACTTATGGATCGAACCCTCGTCAGTTGAGGTGGAAAGGTCACGTGACTGAGTTTGGCGGGAGTTTGTGAGTGAAGATCGTCATCAGTCCGCGGGTGTGTCCTACAGCAGCAGCAGAGATCTTGCTAGAGCTCTGACGTGTGTGTTTAACATTGCGAATAAAGACACGTGAATTACTACAATGTGGCCATTGTGGAAATGTGATTTAGAGAAGTTCTCCACTGGCAGCTCAATGTTCCAGGGTTTCGTTGTTTCAGATATGGTCGGGAGGGAGGCAAAAGAGATGGAGGAGGTACACGACTAATAAAGGAGACTGTCACAGCAGCACTCAGAGAGGACGCATTGGAGGGTACACCTGCTGAGGTAATATGAGTGAAGCTTAGAAATAAGATGGTACTGTAATCATGAGATTGTATATAGACCCCCCCAAACACACACAATGTTTTGCGAGCAGGAGATAGTGTAACAGATACATAGACAGATTTCCCACCGAGGACTTAGTGGGTGACTTTGACTCCAAATTACTCATTGCAAAAGGCTTAGACCGGAAGAACTTGTGATGTGTATCCGTAAGGGTTTCTTGAACAATTATGTGGATAGTCTGACCCTGGAAGGGAACATACTGGACCTTGTGTTGGGAAATGAGCTTGCCAGGTGACTGGTGTTTTCAGGGGGAGAGCATTTCAGGGCTAGTGATCACAACTCCATCGTTTTGATATTGTTTTAAATGGGGAGAAGACTGAACCTTACTAAAGTACTAAACCAGGATAAGGTAAACTACAATTTAATTAGGCAGAAGCTCAGGTGAGTACACTGGGAGCACTGAGGTTAGCGGTAATTCCACTTCCGTCATGTGGGAATCGCCTAAAGGCCAGTTGATTGAAGTTCAGAAATGTTCCCATGGGGAGGAGGGATGAAACGGCAAATTATTGGAACATTGGATAACCAAAGAGGTTATAAAATTTGGTCAAAAGGAAAAATGGAGTGCTCGCAAGACTTGAGGATGGAATCAAGGGCCTTTGATGAATATAAAGAACTCAAGTGGGCAATTCAAAGGCTCAAAAAGGGGCCACAAAATGTCTTTGGTGACTCACATTAAAGAAAATACCAAAGGATTTCTTACATACACTCCCTGATTGATGTAAGGGTTACATTTCATAATTCCTAACGTAAAATCAGATTTTACGCATGTTGAATCACTTTAAAACTAGGTAGAAATAAAGAACTGCACTTGCTGGTTAATGCACGAAATGACACAAAGTGCTGGAGTAACTCAGCGAGTCAGGCAACATCTCTGGAGAACATGGAGGTGACATTATGGGTTGGACCCTTCTTATGACTGATTTAATCTGCTCAGTTACTTTCTGTTACTTTCTGTTATTTCTTAAAACTCTGCGCCAGTGCTGCTGGTAAACTGTCACTTTGTCAGCTTCCCCCTGCACTGTTGCCTCTTCCACCTTCTGCTCCAGAGTCGCTGACATCTTCATATGTCGGCAACTCTGGGGGTGAAGGAGGAGGCGGCGGTGGAAGCAGAACAGTGGAGTGGACTCAGTGAAGGCCGAATGGAAGCAGTAGATGGTGAGAGGGTAGGGAGGGCTACACTGGCTCCGCATGTCCTGTTGGTGGAGGCAGCCAGGGGCTACAATATGAGCCACATCAACAGCCATGTCAACTAGACGGTGCAGCAGCTGGTGAAGGACTCGCTGGTGCATCTTGTGAAAGATGACTGCAACTCAGCCAGGATTTGCTTCCTCATTCTCGCTCGCCTTCCCAGTGTCAATCCGACAGGGGATGAAGCTGGAAGAACAGCGATCCCATGCAACGTTTTTATATCCATGAAGCTGACGGGAAGCCCTTGCCATCCTCCCATTGCAATAGCACAGGTTATTCAGAAATCAGGACCACCTATTGTAATTTTGTTCCATGAGGGTAAGTTAAATGTAACTTGCTTGCAACGTAAGTACAGGAGTGTCAGTATTAAAAACAGGAGGGAACCAGGAAGAAGGTAGGACTGCTCAAGGATCAAGAAGGGAATTTGTGCTTGGAGTCTGGAGATGTTGGAGAGGTACTAAATGAGTACTTTATATTTGTTTTTATCAAGGAGAATGAAATGGAGGACAGTGAAATAATTCTGGAGGACACACTTTGTGGCTGCTTAGTGGTGCAGCGCCAGAGGCCCGGATTAGATCCTGACCACGAGTCTGTCTGTACAAAGTATGTACGTTCTCCTTGTGACCTCATGGGTGTTCTCTGCATACTCCAGCTCCCTCCCACATTCTAAATGCGCTGCTATATCATGTTTAATAATCAACCAGCATCTTCCCCACTAACCGATGTAAGGCTAACTGGTCTATAATTACCCATTTTCTCTCTAAAAAGTGGGTTTACATTGGCTACTCTCCAGTCCACAGGAACTGATCTAGTGTCCGAGAGAACTCGACATCGAAAATGATCACGAGTTCTAGGGCCCACCTCCCTGAGTACTCTGGGATGCAGACCATCAGGCCCTGGGGATTTATCTCCCTTCAGTCCCAACATTTTACCTAACACCATTTTCTGACTAATGTGGTTTCCCTTCAGTTCCTCCCTCCCACTAGATCCTCGGTCCCCTAGTATTACCAGGAGATTGTTTGTGTCTTCCTCAGTGAAGACAGAACCAAAGTAGTTGTTTAACTGTCCAGCCATTTCCTTGTTTTCCATCCTACACATTCACCTGTCTCTGACTCAGGCACGTGCAGTGAGTAATTACTCAGGGTAGGCACTCAGTCAGCGAAAAAAAATATTAAACAACGCATGAGCAGATTGTTCACTCCCGTTAAATAAATAAATAAATAAATAAAAACAGTGACATTTCAATTTGCCCAAGGCTTCCTAGTCCTAGACCAATTGGGGGAACAGTTCCTTTCACAGCATGTGGAGAGTGTATCAGGGGTAAAGTTGTGGGGAGGGCACGAGTGTTGACAAGGAGGGTGTCGGGGATAATGGCAGAAACTTACTCACTCACCGCTGCCGCAGCTCTCCGGGCAAGAAGCCCCCGCACTGTAGCTGGGGATAGAAGCAGCTCGGGTAGCTACGAGCGGCCGCCGGTACCCGACAGCAGAACTGGCCGCCACTTCATCGCCTTCTGCCGGCCCGCTCACCTCTGGCAGTGCTCTCCGTCGGAACACCTGTCTCTTACCGTTCACCGACTTCGCTCATCTCAGCTGCTTCCTGCAAATCCTTAAATTCCCACAGCTGCGTAACCTCAATCGCGCTGTCGGAATTTAAGGCCATGAGTGAGGCCAGCGAGCGGCAGGAGAGTGGTTTGTAGATGGAGAGCGGCCAGAGGTGAGCGGGGACCGGCAGAAGGAGCTAAGGTGGCGGCTGGTTCCGCTGACCGGCCCAGTGGCCGCTCAGCCACCCGAGCTACTTCTCTTCCCCCCCCCTCCCGGCCTCAATGCGGTGGCATTCCACGCCTCCGTGCAAGTAACGTCGCAAGTGGCATTATCCCAATCCCCTCATTCATAACATTCGTGCCCTCCCCTCAACCTTACCCCAGGCCAGACTCCCCAAACACTGTGAAAGGAGCTCTTCCATCCACCCCGGGAAATACACTATTTAAAAACATAAACACAAAATGTATTTACCACATTATTGGTACACAAGCTCCATTCTTCTCTCTTGTTACCTAACATACATTTAAAATATTGACAAACCATATTTGAAAACCCCGCCAAGAAACTTGCTCTGCGTATGCGCAGTAGACTGATGCGCATGCGCAGTGCTGCAAAGGCAGAATTTCTGCTGCCTTCAGCCCCGATTATCATTGACGGCTTCAGGCAGCACTGACGGCACGTGGGTTGCACAGAGCTTCCCGTGTTACAAGCGCTGCGGATAAAAGGCATGGAGAATTATGCCTACCTAAGAGATCGATCTCTTACATAGGCATAATTCTCCCATGCCTTTACTATTTATATTTAGTTATTACCATGTTATAATTTTAGTCAGGATAGGCAGTGCCTACCTTGCCTACCCTGACGGCACGTGCCTGCTCTGACTGTAAGGGAGCTACATTTGTCTTCACTAATCTTTTCCTTTTTGCATACACAAAGAAACATTCACAGTCATTTTTATATTCCCTGTAAACTTTCTTTCATGCTCTTTAACCCCTCTCTTAAATAACCCCTTTGTCCCGTTGAGTTCTAAATTTCTCCCTGTCCTCTGGTTTGTCGCTTCTTCTGGCCAATTTATATGTTTCTTCCTTGGATCTAACTCTATCCTTGACTTCCCTCATTACCCACGGTTGGGCCGCCTACCCAGTTTTATTTTTTCGCCAGACAGGGATGAACAATTTCTGGAGTTCATCCATGCGGTCTTTAAATTTTTACTATTGCATCTCTGCTGTCAACCCTTTAAGTATAATTTGCGAGTCCATTCCTAGCCAATTCCCATCTAATATCTTCAAAGTTTGCTTTATTCAAGTACAGGACCCTTGTCTCATAATTAACCGTGTCATTCAAGATCGCTAACTAATCCTTCCTCATTACACAATACCCAGTCTAGAATGGCCTGCCCTGTGGTCGGTTCTTCTACATATTGGTTTAAAAACCCATCCTGTAAACATTCCAGGAAATCGTCCTTCTCAGCACTGTTACCAATTTGTTAAAGAAGGAACTGCAGATGCTGGAGAATCGAGGGTACACAAAAGGCTGGAGAAACTCAGCGGGTGCAGCAGCATCTAAGGAGCGAAGGAGATAGGCGACGTTTCGGGTCGAGACCCTTCTTCAGTCTGAGAAAAGGCTGGAGAAACTCAGCGGGTGCAGCAGCATCTAAGGAGCGAAGGAGATAGGCGACGTCGCCTATCTCATTATCCCCGACACCCTCCAGCCTTTTGTGTACCCACTGTTACCAATTTGGTTGGCCCAATCTATATTTAGATTAAAGTCACCCATGATATCCCCAGTACCTTTGCTACACACATCCCTAATTTCCTGCTAGATGCTATCCCCAACCTCTCTACTGCTGTTTGCTGGTCTGTATACAACTCCAACCAGCGTGTTCTGCCCTTGGCTATTATGCAGATCTACCCATATCGATTCTACAGCATCCAAGCTAATGTCTCTCCTTACTATTGCATTAATCTCCTCTTTAACCAGCAACGCCACCCCACCTCCTCTTCGTTTCTGTCTATCCTTCCTGAATATCGACCACCCCTGCATGTTTAGCTCCCAGCCTTGGTCTCCCTGGAGCCATCTCCGTAATTCCAACTATATCATATCCCTTAACTACTAACTGCACATTCAATTCATCCACCTTTTTACAAATGCTCCTTGCATTAAGGCACAAAGTTTTCAGGTTTGTTTTTCTCATCTCCCTTCTAACTTTTGCTTCTCTCCTCTTATGGCCCTCTGTCTGCTTGCATTGGGCCCCATCCCCCTGTTAGTTTAAACGTGACCTTTCCTACAGTCTCTTTCCCGTTAGCTGCACGGATACGCTTCCACGTTGTTGACTTCACCCCCCCCCCCCCCCCCCCCACTTTTTAGTTTAAACCCACCCGTTTCCACGCTGCACCTCTCAACTAAACCAAACTAAACGTAGGGCGACAGGGTGGTGCGGCAGTAGAGTTGCTGCCTTACAGTGCCAGAGACCCGGGTTTGGTTTCGGTGTGTCGAAGGGCCTGCATCCACACTGTACCTCTAACCAATACTAAACTAAACTAACACCAATCGGCTGGGGATGTTTGAGATTCAGAAGGTGTCACACAGCCTGCTAATTCCTCGATACCACTGCTAATTCCTCTGCTGACCACTTGAGGGTGGCGTAGTCTGTGTTCTCTTTTGTGGTTATCCTGTTTTAGGTATTTTCATTATTTGTGTTATTTGTGTTCCCTTTTTGTGTTCTGATGTTTGTCTCTGTTGGTGCTTTGTCTTGGATTTTTATGGCTGTTTCTTGTTCTCTTGTTTACATTTACTTGTGGTTTTGACCTTTGGTCTGATCTCTCAAATTTGATTCCTCTTGCAGCAAAATTTTGGATTTTGACCCTGTGGTCTGCTTACGACCACTATTCTAGTAAAAGCCCTTCTGAGTTTTAACGTTCCTGACTCCTGTGTGCCCTCTGTGCTTGGGTCTACTTTGCTTTCATTAATATTCTGGCAAGACAGGGATGGGAACAATGACAGAAGAGTTTTGTCTCAAATCTTACCCCCTCCCTTCAAACTGTTTACAGCCTGATAGATAAAAGATACATCTATTGATGCACCTGAACACATCATCAGTGATGTAACCTGTGGTCATTGGGTGTTTCGAGTCTTTCAACATCAGACGCCCTCGTCCAGGTGACCCACCCGTGGTTGCTCAGACCACGACTTGTGTCCAGGTGGCAATCGCTCCTCCTTATGGACCTCCTCTCCTGATCCAGAGCCATCTCGAGGCCTTCTCCGCTGCCTCTGTGGTGTTCTTGATGGCTCTTCTCCTCTCCATTCCGTTGATGCCCCGTGCACTCAAGGCTTAGTAGAGCGATTGCCCTGCAAACCCTCTGCAGCCAACCTCGATCGGCATACACTTGCCTTCCAGCCCTGCTTACGGCAGTCTGACCAGCTCTTCATACTTGATCATCTTCCTCTTGTGGGCCTCCTCCAGACGATCCTCCCACAGCACTGTCGGTTCCAAAAAGTGGATGTTTTTGTTCGCCTCTGAGATGAGGAGGATGTCTGGCCTCAGGGTGGTCATGGCAATGTGCTGTGGGAACTTCAGCTGTTTCACCGGGTCTACAGAAAGCTGCCAGTCCTGCGCAGTAGCCAGGATTCCTGACTGATTCCTGGCTGCTGTGGTTCTTGGCAGCTGCACTCCAGCCTTTACGAAGATGATCATCTGGGTGATGGGGTGTGCTCGTCTGCAGCTGCTGATTCCCATGCCGATGACTTCTGCAATGGGTTTAAGAACCTGGTCGTGACGCCAGGTGTACCGGCCCTGCCCAAGAGCCTTTGGGCAGCAGCTCAGGATATGTTCCAACGTTCTGTTGACTGGGCATTGCGGCCAATCCGGAGATTCCGCTTTGCCCCAGATGAAGAGGTTCGATGGGCTTGGGCAAGATATCGTACACTGCCTGGACCAAGAACTTGATGCACAGTGGTTCAGCCAGCCAGTCCATGTGACTTTTCGGTCCATGGCCTACTCCCACTTTGTCCAGGCTTCCTGCTGCCTCAATCCAACCACTCTGGTAGACCTCTCCTCCTTCACCACTGCCCTCACTTCCTCCTGGACCAGCCTGCGCCTCTCCTTCCCCTTGGCATTGTCAAACTGGGGAGTTGGGAAGATTCCCACACCAGCTCTTCCCCGAGTCACTGCTCCCACCAGGACTCTGTGGCGTATCCGAGACTCTCCTTCCAGCACGGCTTCGCCGGCTCTCCGCTTCCTCCCAGTTTTCACCTCCACCCCTGCCTGAGCCACCTTGGGATCGCTGGAGTCCCTGTACAGCACCACCACTCTGGCCCGAGTCACCTTAAACTCCTCCCCCAGGGACTTCAGGGGCAGCTGGAGCTTGGTGTTATTTCCGTAAAGGGCGATGCTGCTAAGGCTCCTGGGCAGTCCCAGCCACCTCCTGAAAAAGCTGCTGACTTTCCTCTACAATCTCTCTATGATGGATATTGGGACATCGTAAACAAGCAGTGGCCAGAGTATCCTTGGCAAGATACCATGCTGGAAAATCCATGCCTTGAACTTGCCGGGAAGCCCCGATGACCCACTGCTCTCATAGCTCCTGCCAGGTTGCCTGGACTGATGCTGTATCCTTCCGGCTGCTGTTAAACAACTTGCCAAGACTCTTCACTGGCTTTTCGGAGACAATTAGGATTGGTGTCCCTTCGATGCTGAAGCGGAACCTGTCCATGACTTTGCCCTTCTTCAGCACCAGTCACCTTGATTTTCCTGACTTAAACCTCATCCTTGCCCATCCAATCTGTTTCTCCAACCCCTGCAGGATCCACCTGCCTCCTGGCAATGACTCAGTGGTGACAGTCAGGTCGTCCATGAAGGCTCTGATTGGTGGTTGGTGCATTCCTGACTTGGTCCGAGGGTCCTGGCACTCTGGCTCAGCAGACTTGATGATCATGTTCATCGCCAAGGCAAAAAAGGATCACAGAGATGGTACAGCCTGTGATGTTCCCAACCTCCAGTCTGTGCCACTCGGATGTTACTGACCCTGCTGAGACTCTCATGCTGAACTAGTTGTAATAGTCCAGGATGAGATCTGCCACTTGGCCCGGCACATGGTGCTTGGCCATGACTGTCGGATCAGCTTGTGCGGGATGGAGTCGTAGGCGTTGGCCAGGTGAAGCCAGAGCACTGTCAGGTCTCTCTTGTTCTCCCTGGCTTCTCTGATGAGCTGGGTCACCAATTCCATGTGCTCTAGACATCCCGGCACTCTAGATAAGCCTCCCTTTTGCACTGAGCTGTCGATGTAGCAATTGCTGGAAAGGAAGTTGGTCAGCCGCCTCGCCACTATACTGAAGAAGTTCGTAGGATCTATGCTAAAAATTATCGTAGGATGAGGGAAGATTTGGTTAACAGAACCAAATTAATCAAAGTGCAAACAACATGTGTAGGAGGGAACTGCAGTTGCTGGGATGCACCGAAGATAGACACAAAATGCTGGAGTAACTTGGCGGCTTGGGCAGCATTTCTGAAGAAAAGGAATAGGTGAGGTTTCAATATTTCGTGAGGGCTTGTATACAAAAACAGGGATATAATGCGGAGGCTCTATACAGCGCTGGTCAGGCCCTATTTGGAATATTGTGAGCACCATATCTGAGGAAGGATGTGCTGGTTCTGTAGAGGGTCCAGAGGAGGTTTAAAAGAATGATCCCAGGGATCCAAGGATCCCAGGAAAGGGTGGGTTAACATACGAAGAGTGATTAATATTACTGGGCCTATATTTGCTGGAGTTTAGAAGAATGATGGGAGGGGGGGGAACTCATTGAAACTTATAGCATAGTGAAAGGTTTGGATAGAGTGGATATAGAGAGGCGATGTCCACTTGTGGGAGAGTCTAGGACCAGAGGTCATAGCCTCAGAATTAAAGGACATTATTTTATGAAGGAGATGAGGAGGAATTTCTTTAGTCAGAGGGTGCAGAATCTGTGGAATTCTTTGCTACAGAATGCTGCGGAGGCAAAGTCAGTGGATATATTTAAGGCAGAGATAGATACATTTTTTGATTAGAAAAGGAGGAGGATTTATATTGAAGGAGGACTCGCAGGGAAGGAGACGGAACAATGGACATGGACTCTATCTTGGGGTCAAGGAGGGATGGATGGATTAATAATAAATATAGTTTTGTATTAACTACGCCTCAAAAATGTATGTTAGCTCTCCTAATATAGTGCTACGATACTAATTGTAATTGGTATTAGTAGTATTTTTAATCACTAAGTATATAAATTTAATACCCCACACCGACATATATAGCCCTTAAAAACGGAGCTGGTATTATTAACATCTTTTTTTTTTCACGGAAGTCCGTAGATTAGTAGCCACGCTAGTGTGGCTTACACTAACACTAACTGCACTAACTATAGTTGTAGTCACTTTTTTTTTCCCTTTACACTTTATTAACATCACCTACTTTACTTACATTTTTAATTATTATTTTTATATTATGTATTTTACTTCGGAGTCACGTGAGTGACTTCGTGAAGACCCCGCCAGCACGCATGCGCAGCATATCGTCACGCGCATTTGCATCGGCAGGCTGGGGGGAGAGTGCACTCTCTCCTCCGGCTCCTTCATAAAAGGCTGGCAGGTAAGTGCTTACCTTTACTCCACAGGATGGACAAGGGCAAGAGGAAGGCGACGCTGTCGAGGAGCCGAGCTGCATCGACCAGCTAACGGCCCTTGTCCCCGGAGCTGCAAGCACCACCGGCAGCTTCGAGACATGTGGGGGCAAGAATGCGGAAGTCGGGCGCTCCCGATACTTTAGCGCCCGACTCATCACCTGAGTGGGTTACCGCCCCGGAGCTGGATGCAACGGATCCAGACTTCGAGTCCCCTTCCCCCAAGAAAAGAGGGGGGAAACAGGTACGTGCCAAGGGGCCTCGCTCATCGCAAGCGACCCCACCCCGAGCTCCAGTAGACCCGAGGGGGCTGGGCCGGGGGACAGCTGCACTGCAGGGGAGCCCTACAGCTGTGCACCACCACGTACCACTGCCAGGGAGATCTGCCATAGTGCAGTCTGGCAGCTCTGCTGCTGCGTCGAGCAGGCCTGCAGGAGCAGGAGCCGCCGACAAAACACCCCGTCAGGCTGCGGTCAAGGGCGGAGGCGGCAGCAGTAGACGGTCGGTCAGCTCAGCTCTGGGAGCGGCCGACCATGCTCCTCCACGCCAAAAATTGGGCGATTGTGGAGGTAAGCCTGCATGGACTCCGGGGAGCCAGGTTCCGGGGGCTGGCGCCGATCCAACCCACCTGCCTTCATATCAGACAGGTGGGCCGCCACAGTCTGGAAGAAGATAGACTAGCGGGAACCTCTGCACCACAAACTGGCGGGCACCATTGATTACCTGACCACTCACCAACTCCAGAGTCAGGTTCTCAATGATACCATAGAGAAAATAAAACCGCCCGAGAACTGCATCAACCTCAGTGTGCCCTTGGTTAATGCCCAGATCTGGGGACACTTGAGTACGGCCACCAGGATGCAGGATGTCCGCCTCCAGCGTATCTTAAAGGTTCTCTCCACGGGCATAACGGCGTTTGCTAGGACCCTGGACGGGGATAATGTGTCCAGTGAACAACAAGATGCACTGGCACTCCTATGCAACGCCCAGTATGAGATAAACTGCCTGCGTAAGAGCTCCATTAAGCCCACACTCAACCCCAAATTCGCGGGGGTTGTGCCGACCATCAACCGCTCCACCGCCTCATCAATTGTTTGGAGACCTGTCCAAACAGGTGAAGGAACTGGACGAGGAGGCCAAAACAGCTGGCCTCATGAAACCTCCGACGGCCAGACTTCACCCATACCAGCGGAAACAGCCAAACACAACCTGGAACCACTACTGCCGGACAGGACACAAAGGACCTATCCACCTCCACTTCCGCAAACACAACGACCTTTTTTAGGGCAAGGCCAACAGTGGCCTGCATGGAAGATGCGGCCGCCACCCCGTCAACCTCCACAACATCCAACCAAAACACCATACGTAAGGAACCGTCGCTAACCATGGAGGTAAGGGGGCCTGGTTCCTCTCATACCGTAGCATCCCCTCCTGCACAAATTGGTGGGCGATTGCGGGCTTTTTTGGAAATATGGAACACTGTCACTACAGATGAGTTTATTTTACAAAGTGTTCAAGGCTATGTTATAGAATTTTATTGGTGGTGTAAAATCCCCCTACCCAGCATTCGCCTCATAGAAAGTTTACACTATCCCAAAAAGAGGTGGAGGCAGGACATGCTGAAATTATACGGCTAGCAGAAAAAGGGGTAATTGGCAAAACCACGCATGAACCTATTGAGTTTGTGTCCAACATTTTCACCAGAATTAAAAAAGATGGGGGTTGTCGGATTATAATAGACTTAACTGAGCTGAACACTTTTGTACAATATACCCATTTCAAAATGGATACTTTTGAAACAGCCAAGCAGATGCTTTACCCAGGGTACTTTATGGCATGCATCGATTTAAAAGATGCATACTATACGGTGCCCATCTCTGAGGCCCACAGGAAATTCCTAAAGTTTGGCTGGAAGGATCATTTATGGGAATACAAGGCATTGCCCAATGGAATCACCACAGCCCCTAGGCTGTTTACAAATTGGTAAAACCTATATTGGCTCTTCTCCGACAACAAAATTATATGGTTATGGCATATTTGGATGATATCCTTATAGTGGGTCAGACCCTCCAATTGGCTACACGGGCAGTGGTTGCAACTAAGGCTCTCCTCGAGAAGCTGGGATTTGTAATCCACCCAGACAAATCAAAGTTGCACCCGGTACGGGTTATGGATTATGTGGGATTCACCCTAGACACCAACTTAATGAAGATTACCATCCCAACCAATAAAGCTACTGCTATAAAAGAAGAGTGCCACAGTCTTACTTGCGCCAGGGTACTGACCATTCGGCAAACAGCAAAAGTCATAGGGAAATTGGTAGCTACATTCCCAGCTGCACAATTCGGACCACTACACTACCGAAATTTACAAAGAACAAAGATCACAGCATTAAAAACAAATGCTGGGCACTTTGATCGGCCAATCCGGTTACCAGCAAAGGCTAGAACGAGCTACAATGGTGGGTTGACAATATTAGTAAGTGTCACAGACCCATCATAGTAAGCAACCCAGACGTTGTGCTACAAACTGACGCAAGCGCACAAGGCTGGGGAGCAACTGATACGATGTCCAGTTGTGGTGTGCAGATGGAACTCTCGTGAGTCTACATTCCTGGAGTTACACGGGATAAACTATATAGAAATGCTGGGGCCATTTCATGGACTGCGGGCTTACTGTACTAATTCACGGGATTTACACGTCTGCCTTCAAATAGATAACACTACAGTGGTGGCTTACATCAATCATAATGGGTGGTATCAGGTCGCTATCTTGTGATGAATTGGCAAACACAATTTGGCACTGGTGCATTGAAAGGAATATTTGGATTACGGCGACCTATTTGCCTGGAAGCTTAATACAGTGGCGGACACCAGGTCACGAGTATTCAATGACAACATCGAGTGGATGTTGAACCCCCAAAATTTTTGGAGACATTATAGCTCACTATGGGACACCAGATATTGACCTATTTGCGTCCAGGTTGAACCATCAGATACCAACGAATGTGTCATGGGAAACCAGACCCTGGGGCAATAGCAATGGATGCGTTTTTTCTATCCATTGGGGAAATGGTTTTGCTACGCATTTCCCCCATTCTGCCTCATCAGTCGGGTATTGCAGAAAATTAAACTGGACTGCAACTGGCATATTGATCATTCCCGACTGGCCTACACAACCATGGTACCCGATGGTCATTAAAATTTTAAAACAACCATGGATGTCGATTGGGAAACACCCCAAATTGATTACTCACCCCATTACGGGGGATAGTCATCCTTGCCATGGACACTTAAACCTTGTTGGCCTGCAGGTTCTGAAAAGACCACTCATCCAGGCGGGCATCTCATCACGAGCCATGGAACTCATCTCCGCATCATGCCGAGAATCAACTCGCAAACAGTACCTCACCCAAATCAGAAAGTGGGAGGCATTCTGTGCTCGGACCAACAAGACTTCCAACACGGCAACGATACCTGATGTCCTGGAATTCCTAGCTGGCCTCCATTTTGATGCTGGCCTCAGCTACAGTGCCATCAACAGCGCCAGGAGTGCGCTGTCCTCGTACCTGGATATAGGTATCAGCTCCAACCACCTGGTGTCTAAACTGATGAGGGGATTGTTCAACACCAACCCTCCGCGACCCAGATATACTTTCACGTGGGATGTGGGGATCGTGCTGACCCTACTGAGGAGCTGGGCTCCAATGAATGAGCTACCACTGAACAGCTCACCCTCAAGGTGGTGGATGCTGATGGCACTGACTACAGCCCAACGAGTCCAGACGATACAAAAACTGCGACTGGACAGCATGGTGGCCACCCCTGGTCAAATAATTTATTTGTCCCAAGATTTATTGAAGCAGCACAGGCCAGGGGTGCATGGGCTGCAGTTGGAGTTTCGGGCGTACCCTGTAGATGCCACTCTCTGCATAGTCACCCATCTCCACCACTACATCAGGATTACAGGAGCCATCAGGATGAAGGAACAGGGGCTCCTCATCAGCCACAAACCTCCGCATCATCGGGTGACTGTACAGACTATCGCCAGGTGGCTCAGGGTGGTGCTGGATGCAGCAGGATTTGCTACTAACATTTTTAAGTCTCATTCCACTAGGGCTGCATCCACATCAGCGGCGAGGGCCATGGAGGTGCCCATGGACCACATCCTCGCCACCCCCGCCGGCTGGCCAGTGAAGAAACCTTTCAACGGTTCTACAATAAGCCACTGGTCGCCCCTGCGACATTCGCAGAAGCTGTGCTAGGAACCACTGAGAATGTCTGTCCCCGAATTAGGGGTTATTGTTTGTTATTTGATTAATAAATTGTGTTAATTTTTCAGCCAGTTTCGACTGAACTGCATTAACAGCCTTCCTCCATCAGACTTGCGGCAGTGTGATAAGCACGGACGTTGTCCAGGGCGTGAAATCACAGAGCTTTGAAATCTTCACGAGGTCGCACAGGTGACTCCGAAGTAAAATAGTAAGATTAAACGAGAACTTACCAAGTTTGAAGGTTGATCTGTATTTACGAGGAGTCGCAGTGAGGGATTTTCGTGCCCCCCCCGCTCCCACCCTCTATCATAGGATCAACTAGGAAGTTCTGCGTTCTTCATCTTACTATTTCTTTTTTTAGTCATGGTGCGTTCTGTGATTCCAACCGCTGCTTTGAAGGATGCTGCGCATGCGTGCTGGCGGGGTCTTCACGAAATCCTCAACCCGCGACTCCTCGTAAAAATACAGATCAACCTTCAAACTTGGTAAGTTCTCGTTTAATCTTACTATTTTATTTCATATTATATACTATATGGATTTGAGTATGATTGGTATTATATAGTTAGTTCAAGGAGACGTGTGTATAAGACAATGTTCAGATATTAAATTTCATCGATCTGATGTCTGGGTAATAGGTTGGGTTGGATGAGCTGAGACATCTACTCCATTAATAAACCACCTTAATAATAAAATGTATGATATAAATACTCGGATTGGGGGTGATGGAATCACCTTCTGTAGTTGGAATGTTAAGGGAATTAACGAACCAATTAAAAGAGGTAAGGTTTTAGCTCAATTAAATAGATTGAAATCTGATATTATTTTTCTCCAAGAGACACACCTTAAAAAAGACGCGCAGTATAGATTAACAGCAAAATGGATTTCCAAAGTATATCACTCTTCATTTACACATAAGTCTAGAGGGGTAGCAATAATTATTCGTAAAGGTATACCTTTTAAACAAAGCTGTTGAGGGTAGATATATAAAGGGTAGATATACAAAGCTTTTAAACAAAGATGTTGAGGGTAGATATATAATAATTACAGATGAATTATATTCTAAAAAAGTAATCCTTATGAATATATATGGTCCTAATTTTGATAATCCATTATTCTTCAAGAAAATATTTAACAATATCCCTATATCCACTCAACATAATCTAATAATTGGAGATGATTTTAATTGTACCTTAGATAATTATTTAGATAGATCATCAACAAAAAGGAAAACCACTTCTAAGTTAAGTACATTTATAAATTATTTTAGTAATACAGCAAACGTGAGGATATCTGGAGAACTGATAACCCATCTGGTCGAGAAATATTCATTCTTTCACATGTATTTGGAACCTACTCGAGGATAGACTATTTTTTAATAGATTCAAAATTAATCCCATTTACATATGACTCAAAATATAATAATATTATTATCTTGGATCACGCTCCATTAACATTTAAGATAAGATTAAAAGATATAATTATTAAAACCTCTAACTGGAGACTCAACCCCCCAAATATTAAAGGATAGGGCTTGTTATGATTACTTGGTAAAACAGATTAAATTATTTTTTGAAAGTAATGACAAACCTGGAATTTCACCATCATTGCTCTGGGATACATTTAAAGCATTTATGCGTGGTGCGATAATATCATCACACGCATACTTTAATAAGGAAAATCGAAAGACTAAAACAAAAGTTGGAAAATGAAATAAAACAATTAGATATTGAAAATGCAATATCCCCTTCTAAGGGATAAAGTAATAAAAATGCATTATTAAAATACAAGCTAAATAAAATATACTCAAATCAATTATTAAACTTTTCAACAGACTAAACAAGTACACTTTGAATTTGGGGAAAACCACAAAAAATACTGGCACGACAGCTTAGAAAAATTAAGAGATGAGGAGAAAATGATACATAAAATTAGAACTAGATCAAGGAGAAATATTGACTTTAACCAAAAGAATATCAATGATACATTTTTACAATCTTATCAAAATCTTACTTATCTAAACTAGCAGGACAATCAGATGGAATGGAAACATTCCTACAAGAATAGTAAGATTAAACGAGAACTTACCAGTTTTGAAGTTTGATCTTTATTTTATGAGAGTCGAGTTGAGGGACTACGTGAATAGAAGCCCGTACAGCCCGTTGTGTGCGTCAATCTTCAAAGCAGCGGAATGAATTCACAGCTAACAATGACCGAAGTACAACGGTAAGATGATAAACTAGAACTATACCAGATGAGATCTATGAGGGGGGAGCGGAGGGCACTCTAGTCCCTCAACTCGACTCCTCATAAAATAAAGATCAAACTTCAAACTGGTAAGTTCTCGTTTAATCTTACTATTTTACTTCGGAGTCACGTGAGTGACTACGTGAAGTTCAAAGCACTGTGAATTCACAGCCGCAGACTCAAATCCGCCCGTTCACACTGCCTGGATTGACTCAAAAGTCGTTAACAATCAATCATGCATCAGTAATACATTTGTTAAATGAATAACAGTTTATGTACAAACAATCATAACAAACCCTCTAACTCAGGGGAAAAGTGTAACAGTACTGACACCAGAATCAGCAAACACCCCGAACCTTGAAATCGGCTTGTGATAAAACCTCTGAAATTAGCTCACTGAACCATCCTGCGGCCGCGAGACCTTGAATCGTTTTGCATGAACCGACACCTTACTGTGTGGTTTTTTTGTGACTAATAAACAAACCAACTCTGTTTCTCTCTCAGATTTAGTATCTCAATGTAACGAGATTAAATGTGAGACCTATACAGAAGCGATCATCTGCGGTAGTATGCTGAGAAAACAATCTTACACAATGCCTCTTTTCATTGTTTAAGCAAATCATAGACATAAAATATAATGGCATCAGCCGACACAGCATTCTATCTAGCCGTAGCTTTTGCAACATTTATACACGTTGAGCTGAAACCAACGCCATAAGCATGACCACCTCATAGATAAATTGGCTACTGATAGGCTTGTAACAGGATCCCACTGGCGCGACCGCCATAAAAACTTCACTCAAATTCAAATACCGTCATTACCTGGGTTAGGATAGGAGGATTAAATTGAAAACTCCCTTCATGAATTGTGAAACTAACGGATGTCCCTACTGTATGCAATTCTGCATTCATAGATAAATAAGACAGAGCACTTCTGGCTGAATTAATCGCACTGTAACTTAATTTTTTTCGGTCAATAAAGAGTTGACAAACTCCAATACATCCGTGATCCCTGCAGTGTGATTAAACATATCCTGCTGTAGGCAGAAATTGCTCCCACTTGCTTATATAGGTGATATATTGCTGCTGTGTACTATCCCTGCAGGTCGACGTGAGAACATCCACCGTCCGATGAAACAGTCCACTCCCCCCAGGTATGGGCCTCCTTAAAATCTGCAATTAACAGATCAATACGAGCCTATAAAGGACACGGTTGATCCCCATGACTGGATTTTACCAGTAGAATTTTTTATCTTGGGCATAAGCATCGTAAGGCTCCCTAGCCATTTTGTAATACAACGGAAACCATTGCCCGTGTAGGCCAACCTGACACTACCAATACCCCCTGAAGAAGCGGAGTCCTCCTTGATCTTTTGCAAACATCTGCTGATGAGAACAGAATGGAGAAAATACATACACAAACATTCCTCCCAATGCAGCGAAATGCATCCACTGCCTACTGCCCCAGGATCAGGTTACCATAAACATATCTAGGTAACTGATGGATTTAATTGAGATGCAAACAAGTCAATATCTGGCAAGGCATACTGATCAATCATTTGGTTAAATACATCCTGAATTTAACATCCATTCAATGTTGTCATTAAACTGACGTGACCTCTTCCTGGCAAAATAAAGTGCTGAAAAGCCAGATATTTTGGTCAATACACCAGCTACCAAATTTTTTCCCCTGGTTTAGCCAGTCTATCACAAGACTGTGACTTAACTCCACCCATGTGTTAACATATGCCACTGCTGTGGGAGTTGTCAATCTGACCTGCACATGCATATCCCTCCCTTGTAAACAATAAGCTTTTGAGCCCATACCAAGGTGCCCAACAACCTCTAAATAAAAATTTTTAATCCCTCTTAATTGAGGAAGCGATGTCTCATCATCCATATTCCATCCGCCTTACACAACTAGAAGACATATCTGTTGCACCCCAACCCAGTGCACTTACATCAGTCTGTAATATCAGTGACGGTGATACCACCAAAACCTTCCTTAAATTTTTGAAACATGTACTATCCCACCATTTGTATGTCAGCAATCGCCCCATCTGACAACGGCATAGGCCTATCAAAAATGCCCCTTTGTATTCTCAGTGCCTGTTCCTTTGATAGTTTGTAATTGTTGATAATGCAGAGGACCATACTGCACAGCTGGAAGGCTGCAAAAAACTTCCCAATAAAGCTGGCTACTTGTCTAATCGAAGGCCGTTGTTCTCCAACGAGCTTAACACAGCCTTCAATTAACTGATTCAATTTAGCCCTGGGCAAAGTTACCACATGAGATTTGGAATTAATGGTAAATCCAGATAATCAATAATTTGGACTGGTGAAAATTTAGATTTTATCTGGGTGAATAACAAATCACCATTTGTTCAAAAGTGATTTTAACAACTGAAACTGATGATTGAGTTCAGCATGAGTCTTCCAACTATCAGAATATCATCCTAAATAGGACCATTTACCACATGCCCTAAGCTCTAAGTAATGCTAACACAGTTTTTACACCAATTTATAAATAATCTAGGAGCTGAAGTTTAATCCATTCGGCAATGTCCGAAATTGCCACAGCTCAGTCATCAAAATAAATTTCAAATATCTTCTATCATGACCATGAATAACACTGTGGTAATACGCATCTTTAATCAACGTTGCCATATAATAACCCTTTGGACCCTAGAATGTTTTGCCCGTGGTAAAGGTCCTCCATTTTGAAATGCCTATAACAAACAAAATTTGTTCAAATTGGATAAGCCGCAGAATAATCTACATCCCTCAGTCTTTTTAGAATCTGGGAAAAGTATACTTGACAGAAATTTGTTGACTTTGATATACAGAAAGGCTCAATGTACCCCTTCTTTACGTAATGACTGAAAATACTAATCTCTCTATG
>JAVHYY010000600.1:0-100561 GCA_035221665.1 Okamejei kenojei | reverse complement strand
AATTAACTGCAGATGCTGGTCTTAAAATCGAAGGTAGACACAAAATCTGGAGTATATTTCAGGCGGGTGACGCAACTTCAGTCTGAAGAAGGTCGCCCATTCCTCGCGTCCCAAGACATGCCTTGGCCATCAACACCGCCTGAGTCACTCCCAGCAGTTTGTGGTCCCTAGCCTTCAAGAGAAGGGGTGCGTTAAGAAAGAACTGCAGTATGCTGGAAAAACGGAAGGAAGACACAAACGCGGTAGAAGTTCAGCGCCGCAGGCAGCATCTCTGGAGCCGAAAGGAATGGGCGACAGTTTTCGGGTCGAGACCCTGAGAGTTAGTTTGTGTGAATGATCTGGGTTTGCGTTTTCACAATTTCCTGCGTCTGGATCCCAAGCAAGCTGTGATGCATCCTGATAAGAGAGGGGTTTTCTGGCCCGAAACCGTCGCCTACACCTTCGCCCTTGATGCTGCGCCACCCCCGCTGGAGTTGTCTCCAGCTTTTTGTGTAGACCTGATAAAAAATGCTTTCTAAAGGTGCATCTGTAGATGTGATTGGTGCGAGTTGTTTTTTCTTCAGAAGCCTTGCTTCAGTACGGGAGGTCCAGTCGAAGTTTTGTTGGTGACATTGACTCCTAGGAATTTGACGTTTACATCTCTAACCTCCATCTGGTGCTGGGGGCCTCCATTGCCGCCCGCGTTGTTCTGACGGACCTTCTCGTTATTGGATGTTTGGTTATAGCTGACCGACGCGCACAACCCGCCGCGCCCGCCCGGCTCCATTGCCCGCCAGCCCGAGCCCGGCTTCCCGCCACACCGTCCCTTCCTGTGCTCCGTACCGCCCAAAGGGCCCCCGCGACCATACGCTCCGCCGATCCTCCCCTCTCTCCCCCGGCTGGGGCCGGTCCATCTCCGAGATCCAGGACCAGTTCCCGACCGAGAGTCCCTGAATCGACAATATAGACATAGGTGCACGGACAGCCGTTCGGCCTTTTTGAGCCACACCTGCCAATCAATGTGATCAGGCGCGCGGCTGTATTAAGCTCCAATCAGTAACCGGCCCGATCCATGCCTTCCTCCCCGTAATCGCCTTGACTCTGCTATTTAGAGAGCCCATCTATAGGTCTCCCTCTTGAAGCATTCCAGTAGAACCTGCCTCCACCCGCCCTCTGAGGCGCAGAAATTCCACACTCTAGACCGCCACTCTCTGTGAGAAAAGGTTTTTTTCCTCATCTCCGTTCTAATTGCTTCTTTCCTATATTCTTAAACTGTGGCCTCCTGGTTCTAACTCCCCCAACTTCGGACATGTCTTTTCCTGCCTCTAGCGTGTCCAAATCCGTAACGAAATCCTTATGCGTTTTCAATAAGATCCCCCTCTCATCCTTCTAAAACTCCAGAGTGTACAAGCCCAGCCCCTCCATTCTCATCAGCGTATGACACATATCCCGGCCATCTCCGTGAATTAACTGTACAAACCTGCCGTCTTTTTGGTTTGGATTGGTGGGATGTACCAGAGCACCAAGAGAAAACCCAAACGCGGGTCTACAGGGAGAACGTGCAAAACCCGTACAGGTGAACCTACGCTGGCTCTCCCTCATAGCAAGAATGTACTTCCACAAATTAGTGGGGACCAAAACTGCACACAATACTCCAGGTTGGTCCTCAACTAGGGCTCTGTACAACTGCAGAAGACCATCTTTGCTCCTATACCGTCTTCCTCGCTTGTTATAAGGGCCAACATTGCCATTCGCTTGCGTCTCTGCCTGCTGTACCTGCATGCTTACTTTCATAGAATGATGGACAAGGACCCCCAAGTCCCGTTGTACTTCCCCGCCCCCCCACCCCCCCGCTTAGAAACATACAAACGTAAAATTAGGTGCAGGAGCATGGCCATTCGGCCCTTCGAGCCTGCACCGCCATCAATAGATCATAGGCTGATCATGGACCAACTCAGTATCCCGTACCTCCCTTCTCTCCATAATAATACCCCCTGATTCTCCCTTAGTAGCCACAAGGGCCACAACTAACGTCCCTCTTAAATATGGCCAACGAACTGGCCTTCAAACTATCTTCTGTGGCAGAGAATCCACAATTCACCACTTATCGTTAACTTCAGATAGCCTTGCATTCCTCCCCCATCTCCCCCCCCCCCCCCCCCCCCCAGTTCTTTCTCCAACCTGTCTGTCTCCCGACTCCACATTTATCTCCGTACCGCCCACTCCCGGACATCGGTCTAAGAAGGGTCTCGACCGGAAAAACGTCCGCCAATTCCTTCTCTCCATAAATGCTTAGCCTGTCCTCGCTGAGTTGCTCCAGCATTTTGTTGTCCACCTCGATTTTAACGCTCATCTGCTCGTGTCGTTCCTAGATGTCCCGTTCCTTCCGCCATGGTCCGTTTATAACCAGGGATTACTGCCGCCGTTCGAAAGGCTCTCGACCCGAAACGTCATCTATCTATTATTCCATCGCTCCCGATAATTGTTGCCTCACCCCGAACTGAGTTTCTCCCTCAGCATTTTTGTCTATATCCCATTCGATAAGGTAACAGAGACCAAAAACAACCCAAATTCTGTAAATCCAAACTAGTTCACGAACATCGTTCAGATCCGCAGCAGAACCGAGGAATTGCAAATGTTGGTTTTCCACTAAAAGGACACAGTGCTGGAGTAACTCAGCGGGTCAGAGACAGCATCTCTGGAGAACGGTGGGCAGGTACAGAGTGCTGGAGTAACTCATCGGGTCAGGGCATGCAATCTCCTGTGGAGAACTGGGCAGGTACAGAGTGCCGGAGTAACTCAGCGGGTCATGCAGCATCTCTGGAAGATCTGGATAGATTGATGTTTCGGATTGGACCCCCCATTCCTCCAGCGCACTAAGGTCCTTCTGGTTCGTGACCTGGACTATCACCTACCAATAAACATCTACCTCGTCTGGTTTATTTTGTTGCGAGACCCACTGACAACACTTAAATTAGGACAGAGAAAAAAAAACAGACGACAGCAACAACGGTATGCACCCCATGCGCAGAGACCGTTACCCTCCGTAACCCGCGCGAGCGGTCGAACTACGTCCCCTATCGCCACCGCACCAGACCGCCCCCATCCCCAGGTACCTTCCCCTACACCAGCAGGAGATGCCAGCACCTTTCCCTCAACCTCCTCCCATCGACTCCATCCAAGGACACAAGCAGTCCTTTCCAGGTGAGGCAGAAGGTTCTCTTGCACCTCCTCCCAACCTCATCTGCCTGTTCACAGGTGGGACTCCAATATATCGGCGAAACCAAGCGCCAGCTCTCGTTCGTTTCGACCGAACACCTCTCCGCTCAGTCCGCCTAAACCCCTAGGCCTGATCTTCCGTTGCCAAACACTTAAACTCCCCCCTCCCATTCCCACACTTGACCTGGGGCCTCCTCCACTGTCAGAGTGAGCCCACCGCAATTGGGGGGAACAGCACGCTCCATATTTCGCTTGGGGCAGCTTACAACCCCAGCGGTAGAACATGAAACTTTCTCAAACTTCGAAGTAACCACCTTGCGTTCCCTCTCTCTCCAACCCTCCCCCTTCCCAGTTCTCCACCCCATCATCTGAACTGATCCTCCTGATTAAGTTTTATCACTGCGTACAAGCTCGTTGTCCATCTCCCCTAGCTAACAATGGTCTATTCTACATTTTTCCGGTTGAACTGCATTCCTTTGATGTCTGTGTTTTCACGACCTAACCCTTGCTTATCCTCAGTCTCATCCTCTCCCCTGACTCTCAGCCCTGAAGAAGGGTCTCGATCCGAGAACGTCACCTTCCGTTTCCTTCTCTCCAGAGATGCTGCCTGTCCCCGCTGAGTTACTCCAGCCATCTTTGCTATTGTGCATCCATTCCTTGCTATTGAGGGAGGTGCAGCGTAGGTTCACCAGGTTAATTCCTAGGGGTGGCAGGACAGTCTAATGACTGAAGAGAATGGAGCGGCCGGGGCTTGTACACTCCTGGACGTTATGAAGGATGAGAGGGAATCTTATTGAAACACATAAGAATGTAAAAGGTTTGACACTGCTGGAGGCAGGGAAACATGTTCCCAAGTTGGGGATGTCCAGAAACCGAGGGCCCACAGCTTAAGAATAAGGGGTAAGTGCCATTAGAACGGAACAAGGAACACATTTTCACAGGATAGTTGCGAGTCTGTTGGAATACCTGTGCCTCAGAGGGCGGAGGAGGCCGTTCACTGGATGCTTTCAAGAGAGAGCTACGAATAGTGCTCTAGTAGAGATACGGAGTCAGTTGATATGGGTGGAGAAGGCCAAGGAACAGGGTACTTGTATTTGGGGGCATGATTCACCCGCGATCACGATTAATGGCGTGCTGGCTCGAAGGGCCGAATGGCCTTCATCCTGCACCTCTTGTCTGTTGTCGAGCCGTGACTCAAGGTTGGTGCTCAACTTCTGGTGGTGTCCGGTGGTAAGGATGCTCCTCTCTTGGATAGTCCATGGGATACAGTGACTGGTAATCCCTCTTGAGTCCTGCTCCACAATTCTGGAATAAATGAAGCGACCTGAGGGACCTGTCTGATAGAAGGGCTCAGACCCCACATACGTCCACCTAATTTCCTTCACTCCACGGATGCTGCCCTCACCCGCTGAGTTTCCCAGCATTTTTTCTACACCTTCGATTTTTTTTTTTTTTTAGATCCCAGCGCATCTGCAGTTCCTTCTTAGAACATGAGACTGTCTCGTAGATTTCTGAGCTATATTGGATTGAACTTAGGTTGAATATGTCATTGAGGGGATGCGCCAATGGGATCTACTTGGTGTGATAAGTACAATAATGTGGGCTTTGGTGCTATCTAGAGGAGGTCCAGTGACTCGGCCCAGCCAAGGAAGGCTAAAAACTTAAGTTTATCGTGAGTCGTCTTTAGGAGCGACAGCAACAATAGTGCAGGAGGAGGCCATTCGGTCCCCTCGAGCCAGCACCTGCGCTATTCACTGTGATCAATGGTATGCTCGTCCCCAATCAAAGTTGCCGCCGTCCCTCCCCTGCCTTCTTCCCCATCATCGCTGCCTGACTCCGTCTATCTTTAAGAGCCCCTACATCTAGCTCTTCTCGTTGACAAGCATCCAGAGAACCCCGGCCCTCGCGCGCCACTCTGAAGCATTAGAATTCCACAGACGCTCAACAACTCTCCGTGAGCAAAAGTGTTTTCCCTCATCTCCGTTCCTAAATGGCCAACCCCTTATTCTTAAACTGGTCTGTGGCCGCCTGGTTCTGGACACGCCCGCCACCCCCCCCCCCCCCCCCCCAACATCGGGAACATTGTTTTCCTGCCTCAGCGTACCAAACCCGTAGGATTATAATGCTAGGGTACACAAAATGCTGGAGAATACTCAGCGGTGTGGCAGCAGCATCTATGGAGTGAAGGAGATGGGTAATCGTTTCGGGGCCGAAAAACCCTTCCTTATGCAGACTGATAGGGGGTGGGGGAAGAAAGGAGAGGAGGAGCCCCGTGGGCTGATGGATGAGAGTGGGAAGGGGAGGGACATGTTTCAATGAAATCACCCCTCATTCTTCTATAAATTCCAGAGTGAACAAAACAAGCCCAGCAAGCTCCAGTTCGTCTCAGCATATGACAGTCCCCGCTCCCGCCATCCCGGGAATATAACCTGGGTGAATCCTACGCACCTCCCCTCAATGAGCGAGAATGTCCTTCCCAAATTAGGGGACCAAACCTGCGCAGCAATACTCCAGATTGGTCTCACTGGCGTGCTATCTGTACAACTGCGAGAAGGACCCTCCTTGCTCCTATAACCCACTCTTGTTACGAAGGCCATCCTGCCGTTCGGCTTTCTTCACTGCCTGCTGTCCCCTCGCATGCTTACTTTCATTTTACCGGCTGGCACGCTACTGAACCATGTCATGGTTGTCACTGTTGATTTTTCTGGTGAGGTCCCATTATGTCTGGCAGTATTGCAACAGTGGGTGGACAAGGGCTTTCTCTAAACCTTTAGGTTGGTCTGTCCCGACAAGCAGATATAATAGCACTTTTTTTGGCCCTCAGTAGGGGAATCACCAACCACTGACACTAGTCTAAGTGGAGAAGTGGAGAGGTTCAATAGGAACCCCGAGGGGCAGCTTTTGTCACACAGAGGGTGGTGTGTGCATAAACAGCTGCCGGAGGGTAGGTATATTGAGGCTGGGACTTATCGCAACTTTTAATGACATTTGGACGGGTTTGGAGGGATATGGGCACAAATGCGGGCCAGGTGGGACAATGTAAATGGGGCATACCATGGTCAGCAGGGGAGAGTTGGCTGAAGGCCTGTAGTTGACATATATTATACTCGTATTCCTAACTACCTCCTGCCATATCCAAATACCTTCCTATTTAGCTGCAGAAGGGTCTCGACACCAAAACATGGTGGCTCTCAAATTCCTTCTCATCCTCATAGATGGCTGCCCTCACGCCCTGAATTCCTCCAGCATTGTTTTGTCTACCCGACTTCCTGGTGAATCTCTTGTCGCAGATATCCTCATTTTAAGGTTTGTTGTCACGTGCACTGAGCTTCTTTTATGTCGCGGCTATCCCAGTCAGCGAAAGAGACTAACTACACACGTGATACAATCCGAGCCGTTCTCCCAGACGAGGCCAGTAGGACATAGGTTAAGGTGAAAGGGGAAAAAGATTTTAATTAGGAATCTGAGGGGTACGTTTTTCCACGCAGAGATGGGTGGGTGGGTGTATGGAACGAGCGCCAGAGGAGGTATTTGGGGCTCAGACTATCCTAACAAATAGACAATTATTGTGCAGGATACGCCATTCGGTCCCTACTAGCTAGTACCCCCGCGGCCATTCACTGTGATCATGGCTGATCAATCCCCAATCAGTACCACCCCGTTCCTGCCTTCGCACCCCAATAACCCTGACAGATCCGCTATCTTTAAAGAGCCCTATCTAGCTCTCTCTTGAACGCATCCAGAGAAACCGGCCGTCCCGACCGCCCCTCTGAGGCAGAGAATTCCACAGACTCATCAACCACTCTTCTAGTGAGAAAAAGTGTTTCCCCCTCGTCTCCGTTCTAAATGCCTGTGGCCCCTTGGTTTCTTCTGGGCTCCCCCAGCATCGGGAACATGTCTCCTGCCTCTAAGCATAAACCGGCCTCCTGAGGCAGAGATTTCCACAGATTCGCAACTCTCTGGGTGTTGTTCAGAAAACAGTTAGAGCAGGCACCCTGGGGATAGAGTACAGGTTTGGAGGATATGGACCAAAACTGGCCAGGTGGGACTAGTGGTCGATGGGTGGGCAAGTTGGGCTAAAGGGCCTGTTTCCAAGCTATAATGACACTGACCTTCCCACATGATAAAGGGAATAATGTTCAGATGCAGAGGTAAAGACTAATTAAAGATAGTCTGAGGGTCCCCTCTAACCCGAGTTAGCAGTTGCTCCAGGACCCGCTCTCTAATGTTGATAGAAAGGTTGAGTGTTTGCCTGATAACGGGGCGCGGGAAGAAACTGTCCCTGAATCTGGAGGTGTGTGCGTTCTTCTGTTTTTACACTGCTGTACCTCTTGCCCTAGGCGCGGGGAGAACAAGAGGAGGAGTGTTTTAAGAAGAACTCAATGCTGGAAAATCGAGGGACACAAATTGCTGGAGCGAAACTCAGCGGGTGCAGCTGCATCTAAGGAGCGAAAGGAGATAGGCAGCGTTTTTGGGCCGAAACCCTTCTTTCAGACTGACGGGGGGGGGTGGGGGGGGAGGCGGGGACGAAGAAAGGAAAGGAGGAGGAGGAGGGAGGAGCCCCGAGGGCTGAGGGAGAGTGGGCAATCGGGGGAGGAGACAGCATGGGTTAACAGATTGAGGAGAATTCGAGTTCATGCCAAGAAGATGCAGAGCTCCCCGAAGCGGAATATGAGGTGCATCGCTCCGACCAATTTGCGGTGTTGCTCTCCACTCTGCCGATGGAGGAGGCCCCAGGATCGACGGTGAGTCGGATTACGCGAGTGGGGGAGGGGGGGAGTATGAAGTGCTGTAGCCCTACCGGTAGTCGGTTGGTTGTTGCGGTGACCCGAGCGGGGAGGTTTCGGCTCAGACGATAGCGCCAAGTCCTCCGCTTTTGTCTCACCGATATAGATCAGTTGACATCAGAGCAGGCGGATGCAGAGATGAGGAGGAGGAGATGCAGGTGAACCTCTGTCGGACCTGAAGGACTGCTTGGGGTCCTTGAGTGGAGGGGGAGGTGAAGCGACAAGTTCGTAGGAGCGTTGCAAGGGAAAGTGCCCGGGGAAGGGTATGAGCGGGAGGGCAGGGAAAAATTGACAGGGGAGTTGCGGCGAGTCGGGGACGGTCTTTGCGGAAGGCTGACTGGGGGAAGGGGGGAAGATGGGTAGATGCTGGAGAGTGGTGGGGTCACGTTGGAGGTGCGAGAAAGCTGGCGGAGACTATGGTGTTGATGTGCTGGCTAGAGGGGTGATGCGAGGTGAGGACCCTGCCTTGGTTGCGAGGTGGGGGGGGCTAGGGGGGAGAGAGGGCAGTGTTGCGGGGTATGGAGGAGACCCTGGTGCTAGCCTCAACTAGAGTGGGGGAGGGGAATCCCGGTTCTCTGAAAAACGGGAAAACGGAGTGTTGGAAGTGAGATCTGGCTGTCCGTGGTGTATGCTGCTGGGGCCTATCCGAGGTGTAAGATGGAGTCGGATGGAAGGGAGTTTGGTGTGTGTGTGTGTATGTGTGCGCGGCGCGTGACGGTCTGGGCTGCGTCCGCAAACTCTCTCTCCATTTCTGTTCTGGATGAGCTGTTCCTAAACGGTGCTGTGATGCGTCCCGGTTTGGAAAATAGCTTTCCAAGGTGCATCTGTAGTGGGAGTACGGTGAGAGTTGTGGGGGGCAACGTCCGAACGCCCTAAGCCTTCTAAGGAAGAGAGGCGTTGTGTAGTGAGTGGCCAGAACAACACACAAAAATCCCACGGTGGCGCAGCGGGTAAGCTGCTGCCTCACAAAGCCAGAGACACGTTCGATCCCCGACCAGGGCGCTGTCTGTACTGAGTTTGCACGTTATCCCCGTGACTGTAGGGTTTCCCCTCTGCTTGGTTTTGGAAGATAGCGCCGTGACAGGCCCTTCAAGCCCAACCAGGCGTTCCGCGCCGACCCGCGATCCCCGCACATTAACATTATCCTACACAGACCGGGGAGTCTACGTTCCAACAAACCTACAATTCAACTACAGTTTTAACCTACAGACCTGGCACGTCTTTGGAGTGTGGGAAAGAAACCGGAGATCTCGAAGGTCACAGGGAGAAGGTGCAAACTCCGTGAGACAAGCACCCCCAGTCGGGATCGAACCAGGCTCTGGCGCTGCAAGGAAGGCGGCCGCTCTACCCGCTGCGCCACCGCGCTTCATGCTTCAACAGGTGCAGGAGGAGCCATTTCGGCCCTTCGAGAGCCATGCATCCCGACCCCCCCCCCCCCCCCCCGCCGCCCCCCCGCACCCACCGCCATTCAATGTGATCACTGGCTGATCTTCCGCACCGCGAACAGTACCACTGACACCCCGAATCGTCCTGCCTTCACCCCCCATATCCCCCGGCAGCTACACTGAGCTTCCCGCTATCTCTAAGAGCCCTATCGAGAGCTCTCTCGACTGAAAGCAATCCCAGTGAACCGGCCGTCCACGCGCCCTCTGAGGCACAGAATCCACAGACTCGGTCGCAACTCTCCGTGAAAATTGGTGTTTCCTTGTCTGCCCCGTTCTAAATGGCTTTACCACCCTTATTCTTAAGGCTGGGTGGCCCCTGGTTACTGGACATCCCCCAACATCGGGAAACATGTTTTCCTTGGCCTCTAGCTGACCCAAGGCGCCTTAACCATGCTGTACATGTTTCAATTAAATCCCCTCTGCATCCGTTCATAAACTCCAAAGCCCACCCGCTCCATTCTCATCAGCATAATGACATCCCCGCCATCCCAGGAATTAACCTGGTGAACTACGCTGGGCTCCTACGACCTCAATACAAGACAATGTCCCATCCTCCCCTCAATTAGGAGACCAAAACTGCGGCACATACATGCTTCCACACCTGGAGTTTTCCTCCCACACGCCAAAGCCGTCGAGGTGTTGTCGGATATTTTGCTTGGTAAAAATTGTAAATTGTCCCAATTGTCCAGAACGACGTGCGGGGGTTTGTAAGTTAAATTGGCTTGATGGTAAATGTAAGAATTGTCCCGTGTGTGTGTGTGTGGGGGGTAGTGCTAGTGTACGCGTGATCGCTGGTCGGCGGGGGCTCGGTGGGTGCCGTGCGACTGAAACTCCTCGCATGATTCAGACCCACAGCCCACGGAGCCTTCCACACCTTCCCACTTCTAGATCCGCGTGACTGCTAAAATCCAGATCCTTTCTGGTTTGTTCCTCAAAATAGCTTCACGCAGAACCCTCGCCTGCATCGAGCTAAGTTTTAAATTCAAAAGCTCTGTGGCGCGGTGGGGCAACAGTAGAGTTCGCCAGTGACCCGGGTTCCACCCTGACTACCGGTGCTGTCCGCACGGAGTTTGCACGTTCTCCCTGTCACCACGTGGGTTTCCTCCGTGTTTTCTTTTCCCCGCCTCCCATCGATGTGCGGGGAGGTCGGTTAATTGGGTTCTGTTCCCCGATATTTAGAGATGGAAACAGCATGGAAACAGGCCCTTCGGCCCATCGGGTCGGCTGCCGACCCAGCGATTCCCGTCACATCTCGTCATCGCACTCTCGTCTCTCACTCTCTCACTCTCACTCTCAGCTCACTCACACACACACACCACACACCAATTTTTGTTTACATTTACCGAAGCCAAGTAACCTACAAACCTGCACGTCTTTGGAGCGTGGAGCGAAAAAAGCGCCGAACCAACTCGAGCGCCCGTGGAAAACCCGCGCAGGTTCACGGGGAGAACGCGCAAGCTTCCGTACAGACAGCAAGTGCGTGAGAAATGAACTGCAGAAGCTGGTTGCAAATGAAAGTAGACACAAAGTGCTGGGGTAACTCAGCTCGGGCAGGCGTGTATCCTCTGGGGAGAAGGAATGGGCGACGTTTTACGGGTCGAGACCCTTCTTCAGACTGATGTCAGGGGGAGGGGGCCGGACAAAGATAGATTTCGTGCAGATGAAGCCGCGCCTCTCCTCCACAAATACCGCTCGATGCGCCCGTCCCCCGCACTTACCCACACGCTAGCAGGGCTCGCCAAAAAGGCGCGCAAGACGGAAGACAGCCAAGTGGGACAGGGCCCTTTTTATTGTTTCACTTCTCTTGGTCTTTCTCTCCCCTTCTTCCATTCCTTTCTCCCTTTCTCATACCAAACACACGGCAAAGGTGGCCTGGATCCGCAGCAACGTGTAAGGCGTAGCCTCGAAGGAGAAGCGCGGGGCCTTTGAGAGACATTCTTTGTTTGTGGTCTCATTATTATTTTTAAGCATTTAACATTTGATATCACTACTGTTTCTCGTTCCTGCGGGGTGCTCAAGTACGTTGTATTTAGTCAGCCCGGTGAGTGACTCTTAAGGCCCCGTTCCACTTTCCCGAGTTGCTCGTGAATTCTCCCGAGTGTTCCTCCTGATTCAAACTCGGAGAATTACGGCTAACAAGCCGCCGTAGGTACTCGGGAGGGGCTCTTTTCTTTTACTCCTGGTCATTTTCCAACATGCTGAACAAAACGTCCCGACTTACCTGATGCCCCGAGTACCTACGCCTGGCATTACGAGCCGCTAAAAACATCTACGGACTCGCTACGGGCATTCTAAACGGACGTTTAGGAGATTGAGGGGGGATCTTATAGACTTACAAAATTCTTAACGGGTTGGACAGGCTAGATGCAGGAAGATTGTTCCCGATGTTGGGGAAGTATCCAAACAAGGAAGGGTCCGGTCAACAGTTTAAGGATAAGGGGAAAGTCTTTTAGGACCCGAGATGAGAAAACCAATGTTTTTCGTCATTCCTTTCTTTTCACACAGATAGTGGTGAATCTGTGGAATTCTCGGATGCCAAATAAGGTAGTTGAGGCCAGTTCGTTTGCTATATTTAAGAGGGAGTTAGATGTGGCCCTGTGGCTAAAGGGATCGGGGTATGGAGCAGAAGGCAAGGTTACAGGATATGTTGAGTTTGGATGATCAGCCATGATCATAATGAATCTGTGCGGTGCAAGCCTCGAAGGGCCAAATGGCCTGCTCCCTGGCTACATGTTTCTATGTGACGAGTTTGAATCAAGGGGAAAACTCGGGAGCATTCGTGACTAGGAAAAGATTGAAAAGAACTAGGCTTGTATTCACTGGGGTTTAGAAGGATGAGGGGAGATCTTATAGAAACATATAAAGTTTATAATAGGACTGGACAAGCTCGATGCAGGAAAAATGTTCCCAATGTTGGCGGGGCGAGTCCAGAACCAGGGGCCACACAGTCTTGGAAAAGGGAGGGCCATTTAGACTGAGGTGACGTTTTTCCCCAAAACCCCAA
Source organism: Okamejei kenojei (assembly GCA_035221665.1). Lineage (NCBI taxonomy): Eukaryota > Metazoa > Chordata > Chondrichthyes > Rajiformes > Rajidae > Okamejei > Okamejei kenojei. Next base: position 88,127 of record JAVHYY010000600.1, on the reverse strand, counting down.
CGCCACCACCACCATTTTCCACCCCCACCCCCCCACACCCAGAGAGTTGTGAATTTGTGGAATTCCCTGCCACAGAGGGCAGTGGAGGCCAAATCACTGGATGGATTTAAGAGAGTTGGATAGAGCTCTAGGGGCTGGTGGAGTCAAGGGATATGGGGAGAAGGCAGGCACGGGTTATTGATTGGGAACGATCAGCCATGATCACAATGAATGGTGGTGCAGGCTCGAAAGGCCGAATGACCATCACCTGCACCTATTTTCTATGTTTCTATGAAAGTGGAACAGGCCCTTTATACGTCGGCGGGGCCAGGCGCAGGCTCGGCGATCGTTCCGCTGAACACCTCCGCTCAGTCCGTCTAAACCTACCTGATCTCCCGGTTGCCACACACTTCAACTCTCCCCCTCCCATTCCCACACTGACCTCTCCGTCCTGGGCCTCCCCCACTGTCAGAGCGAGGCCCAGCGCAAATTTGAGGAGCAGCACCTCATATTTCGCTCGGGGCAGCTTACACCCCAGCAGTACGAACATTGACTTCTCCAACTTCAAGTAGCCCCTTGCTTTCCCTCTCTCCCCATCCCTCCCCTTTCCCAGTTCTCCAACCAGTCTTACGGTCTCCAGCCATTTTTATCTCTGTCCCGTCCACTCCCCTGACATCAGTCTGAAGAAGGGTCTCGACCCGAAACGTCGCCCATTCCTTCTCTCTAGAGATGCTGCCTGTCCCGCTGAGTTACTCCAGCCTTTTGTGCCAATTGGCATGCACATCATTCCAGTTTAGTTTATTGTCCCGTGTACCGAGGTGCAGTGAAAAGCTGTTGTTGCGCGCTATCCAGTCGGCAGAAAGGCAACACATGTTTACAGTCGATCCGTTTAGAGTGTCCAGGTACATGACAAGGGAATAACGTTTAGAGCAAGGTAAAGCCAGCAAAGCCCGATCAAGGATAGTCCGAGGGTCACCAGTGAGGTAGATAGTAGTTCAGCACTGCCCTCTGGTTGTGGTAGGGTAGTTCAACACAGACAATAGGTGCAGGAGGAGGCCATTTGGCCCTTCGAGCCTGCACCGCCATTCAACATGATCATGGCTGATCATCCAACTCAGTATCCCGTACCTGCCTTCTCTCCATACCCCCTGATCCCTTTAGCCACAAGGGCCACATCTAACTCCCTCTTAAATATAGCCAACGAACTGGCCTCAACTACCTTCTGTGGCAGAGAATTCCACAGATTCACCACATCATTTTCTCATCTCGGTCCTAAAAGACTTCCCCCTTATCCTTAAACTGTGTGACCCCCTTGTTCTGGACTTCCCCAACATCGGGAACAATCTTCCTGCATCTAGCCTGCCCAACCCCCAGTTGCCTGATAACAGCCGGGAAGAAAATGTCCCTGAATCTGGAGGTGTGTGTGCGCGTTTGTTTTCACACTTCTGTACCTTTTGCCTGAGGGGAGAGGGGGGAAGAGGGAGTGACGGGGGGCGGGGGGGGTGGGGGGGGGGGCGGGGGGCGGTCCGTGATGATGCTGCTGGCCTTGCCGAGATGGAGTCGATGGAAGGGAGGTTAGTTAGTGTGCGTGACGGTCAGGGCTAGGTCCACAATTCGCTGCCATTTCTTACGGCCTTGGATGGAGCTGTTCCCAAACCAAGCTGTGATGCATCCCCGTATAAAATGCTTTCTGTGGCGCATCTGTAGAGGTTGGTGAGAGGTGTAAAGCTTCTGCTGCGTGCAATCCAGACAGCAGAAAGACAACACATGATTACAATCAAGGCATTTGCAGTGTGTGGACACAGGGTGAAGCATTAATTAGCTGGAGTGACTCAGCAGGGACAGGCAACGTCTATGGAGGAGGAAGGGGTGACGTTTCGGGTCGAGACCCTTCTTCAGACCTCGACCCGAAACATCACCCATTCCTTCTCTCCAGAGATGCTACGTGACCCGCTGAGATACTCCAGCATTTTGCGTCTGTCTTCGATTTAAACCAGCATCTGCAGCTCCACGGTAGACACTAAATGCTGGAGTAACTCAGCAGGCGAGGCAGCATCTCTGGAGAGGAGGAATGGGTGATGTTTCAGGTGAGACCCTTCTTCAGTTTCTTCCTACACATGAGAAAGCAATAAAGGACTAAAGTAACGCAAGAAATGTTGGTGTAGGAATAATATACAAGAGGATTTCAGTACATGAGTAAAGAGGTTCTTCTGCAGTTGTACAGGGCTCTGGTGAGACCACATCTGGAGTATTGTGTACAGATTTTGTCTCCTAATTTGAGGAATAACAACCTTGTGATTGAGCCAGTGCAGCGTAGGTTCACCAGATTGATCCTGGGATGGCGGGACTGTCATATGAGGAAAGATTGAAAAGACTAGGCTTGTATTCACTGGAGTTTAGAAGGATGATAAAGGGGGGGGGTTCCTATAGAAACGTATAAAATTATAAAAAGGACTGGACAAGCTAGATGCAGGAAAAATGTTCCCAATGTTGGGCGAGTCCAGAACCAGGGGCCACACAGTCTTAGAATAAAGGGGAGGTCATTTAAAACTGAGGTGAGAAAAAACCTTTTTCACCCAGAGAGTTGTGAATCTGTGGAATTCCCTGCCACAGAGGGCAGTGGAGGCCAAGTCACTGGATGGATTTAAGAGAGAGTTGGATAGAGCTCTAGGGGCTGGTGGAGTCAAGGGATATGGGGAGAAGGCAGGCACGGGTTATTGATAGCGGACGATCAGCCATGATCACAATGAATGGCGGTGCTGGCTCGAAGGGCCGAATGGCCTCCTCCTGCACCTATATTCTATGTTCCTGTTTCTAAAGCCTCTCACGGCTGGTCAGGCAGCCCAGCGGCTGGGCAGCGCCGTGCCGCAGCGGTAGAGATGCCGTTTCACTTGCCAGGGTTTGTACTGACCCCCCCTCCCCTCCCTGCCAGCGTTCCTCTCTTCCCCCCACTCTCCCCCCCCTCCCCTCTCGATCCCCACGACCGGTCTAGTTGGGCCAGGATCCTTCTTCAGTTAAGACACAAAAAGCTGGAGTAACTCAGCGGGACAGGCGTTGCAGGGGAAAGTACCGGGGGAGGGGGTGGTTTGGGTGGGAGTTGGTGTACGCGCCGATCGTTTTTGCCCACCTGCATTGAAACCACAGCCTTCTCTGCTTTGCCTATTTGTGGCTGTGGATCTGCTTCTGAAATGCTTTGATCCTGTCCAAGTCCACCATTTGATCTGGCACCGTACCCCAGACTTCAACTGCTCCCTTTGTCTATTTAAAAGAAGCGTACCATCCCGATGCCCGATAAAACTCCCACCTCTCGCCTTCCACCCGCGAGTCACATTGTGGGTGGCGCAGTGCATGAGCTGTCTCCGCACACTTCCACCATCCTACCTTTTACTCCAGCACTTTAGACAATAGACAATTGGCGCAGGAGTAGGCCCTTCCAGCCAGCACCGCCATTCAATGTGATCATGGCTGATCATCCCCAATCAGTACCCCGTTCCTGCCTTCTCCCCATACCCCCTGACTCGGCTATCTTTAAGAGCCCTATCTAGCTCTCTCTTGAAAGCATCCAGAGAACCGGCCTCCGAGGCAGAGAATTTCCACAGATGGCCCATACCATTATAAACCTGATATATAAAGAAGGACATTCTTGCTATAGAGGGAGTGCAGCGTAGGTTCACCAGGTTAATTCCCGGGATGGCGGGACTGTCACATGCTGAGAGAATGGAGCGGCTGGGCTTGTACACTCTGGAAATTATCCAGAGAACCGGCCTCCACCGCCCTCTGAGGCAGAGAATTCCACTATACCTTGGAGTGCAGGAGGATGAAGAGTGATCTTATGGAGGTGTATAAAATCATGAGAGGAATAGGTCGGGTAGACTCACAGAGTCTCTTGCCCAGAGTAGGGGAATCGAGGACAGGGGTTTAAGGTGAGAGAGAAAAGATTTAACAGGAATCAGAGGGGTAACTTTTTCCCACAAAGGGTGGTGGGTGTATGGAACGAGCTGCCAGAGGAGGTAGCTGAGGCTGGGACTATCCCAACATTTAAGAAACATTTGGACACGTACATGGATAGGACAGGTTTAGAAGGATGAGAGGGGATCCAGAGAATTGGCCTCCACCGCCCTCTGAGGCAGAGAATTCCACAGACTCACCACTCTCTGTGTGAAAAAGTGTTTCCTCATCTCCGTTCTAAATGGCCGACCCCATATTCTGAAACTGTGGCCCCCTGGTTCTGGACTCCCCCAACATGTTTCCTGCCTCTAGCGTGTCCAAACCCTTAATAATGTTATGTTTCAATAAGATCCTTCTAAACTGCAGAGTGTACAAGCCCAGCTGCTCCATTCTTTCATCGTATGACAGTCCCGCCATCCCGGGAATTAACCTGGTGAACCTACGCTGGGCTCCCTCAATAGCAAGAATGTCTTTCCTCAAATTAGGGGACCAAAACTGCGCACAATACTCCAGGTGTGGTCTCACTAGGGCCCTGTACAGCTGCAGAAGGACCTCTCTGTTCCTTTGTGCCTTTGAAAGCAAACGGCATAATTTCTCAAGCAAAAGGGCGGCCACAGTGGCGCAGCGGGTAGAACTGCTGCCTCACAGCGCCAGAGACCGGGGTTCGATCCCGACTACAGGTGCTTATCTGTACGGAGTTTTTAACCTTCTCCGCGTGACCCGCGTGGGTTTTCTCCTGGATCTCCGGTTTCCTCCCACTCTCCAAAGAGGTTTGTACGTTAATTGGCTTGGTACGTGTAAAAACTGTCTCTAGTATAGGATAGTGTGAATGTGCGGGGATCGCTGGTCGGCACGGACTCGGTGGGCCGAAGGGCCTGTTTCCGCGCTGTATCTAAACTAAACGGAACTAAATATAGTCTTCCTGCCTGGGTCCTTCATCCTAGACATCTCATATAACCATCTCTGTATTTGAATGGCTGATTTGAATGTTTCCAGGAACGTTTTGCCGAAGGGCATCCAGCCCTTCCCAGCTTCACAAACTATGATCCTGATTTAAATTCTCTGACCTCTCCACTCTGCTTGTCTCCTTTTTGATCCAACAACGACGACACCGCCCTCCAGCTGCGACAAGCCTCTCTCCCGTCACGATAATTCCCCAGCTCTGCTGTCGATCGCGCCGTTTTTTTTGTTACCCGTCAAGCCCTTCCTGTAATGTGGGCAGTGGGGCTCTCTACAAAACTCCTCGCTGTGGCTTCAGCCCAGTGCAGAAACAGGCCCAACTCGCCCACACCGGCCAACATGCCCCAGCTGCACTAATCCCACCCAAAGATCCGACAGCGGGCAAGACGGTCCACTCCACGAAAAAGACGCAGTACGGTCATGGGCAGATTCACGGGGTAATTTTCGCCCCCATTTCCGTCACCGGCTTCCGTCTCCGCACCAAAGATCCCGCAGGATACTAGTGCGGAGACGGAAGCCGGTTACGGAAGCGTCCTCGTAAAAATAAAAGTTATCTGGTAAAAATCGTCTCCTCATTTTCAGAATTTAAATTTATGAACACAAACTGTGCCCCCGCAACGTTGATTACACTGCGAGCCGGGTCGGGTCCGGTTACTGAAATGGATGAAAAAAAGGCCCACGTCCCGCTCCGTTGCGTACCACACGTCAGCCCATTGCATTTAGCAGGAGTGGTCTATCTTGCTCCGCTCTAGGATCTTTGGTCCCACCTGCCAGCGTTTGGTCCATATCCCTCCCAACTGGTCCTATCCTTGTCCAACTGTTTCTTAAACGTTGGGATAGTCCCAGCCTCAACTACCTCCTCCGGCAGCTCGTTCCATTCACCCACCACCCTCTGTCGGAAATGTTTAAGAAAGAACTGCAGATGCTGGTCAAATCGAAGGTGGACACCAAGTGCTGGAGAAACTCAGCGAAGGGTGACGGCCAAGCATCTATGGGGAGAAGGAATTGGCGACGTTTCGGGTCGAGACCCTTCTTCAGTCTGAAGAAGAGACCCGGGTTCCATCCTGACTACGGGCGCTGTCTGTATAGAGTTTGTACGTTCTACCCGTGACCTGCGTGGGTTTTTCTCCGGGTGCTCTGGTTTCCTTCCCACACTCCAAAGACGCGCGGGTTTGTAGGTTAATTGGCTTGCTATAATAGTAAGTTGTCCCCAGTGTGTGTGTGTGTGTGTGTTGTGTGTGTGTGTGTGTGTGTGTGTAGGATAGTGTTAAACCCCTGTCTCATGGTACGAGTTCATTCCAAGAGTTCTCCCAAGTTTGCCCTGATTTAAATTCGGAGATTTACGGTAATGGCCGCTCGTCGGTACTCGGGGCTCTCGTGGACACGTTGAAAAATCTTCACGAGTCTTCCCGTGCTTACCTGCCGTTGGCGAGTCTTTCCGAGTACCTGCCGTTAGCGCTAAGAGACGTCCCCGAGCTCCGACGTACCCGCTACGTTCATTCTCCGTGCTTACCACGAGTTTGATTTTTTTTTTAGACTCGGGAGAGCCCTTGGAATGAACTCGCACCGTGGGACAGGGCTATTAGTGTGGTCGGGGATCGCTGGTCGGCGCGGACTCGGTTGGGCCAAAGGACTTTTTTTTCGGCACTGACTAATGAGAAGATGCTCTTGCCAGAGAGAGGGAGAGAGAGCAAGCAGGAAGGGCTCACTAAATTAGTTTCAGAGATGGGGGTGGCACGGAGGGGCAGCGGTCCAGTTGCCGCCTCACAGCGCCAGAGACACGGGTTCCATTCTGACCGCAGGTGCAGTCTTCAAATTGTCCCTAGTCTGTGGAATTCTCTGCCTCAGAGGGCGGTGGAGGCCGGTTCTCTGGATGCTTTCAAGAGAGAGCTAGATAGGGGGTCTTAAAGATAGCGGAGTCAGGGGATATGGGGAGAAGGCAGGAACAGGGTACTGATTGGGGATGATCACATTGAATGGCGGTGCTGGCTCGAAGGGCCGAATGGCCTCCTCCTGCACCTATTGTCTATCGTCTGTAGTCCATTCTACAGAACTGCAGCTTGACCGGCGGAGATCCTCCAGCACTTTGCGTCTTTTTTTGTGAAACATCGTCTGCAGTTCCTTTTTACTAAAGGGCCTGTCCCACTGTACGAGGTAATTCAAGAGTTCTCCCGCGTTTCCCCCCCCGATTCGAACTCGGAAAATGTCCGTAGCGGGTCCGTAGGAGTTCGTGGATGTTTCGTAGAATAGAATAGAATAACGCTTATTGTCATTTGAACCTACTCGTAGCGTTGTCATTACTCGTAGCGGCTTGTACGAGTAAAAGTAACAATTATTTTCATCACGGGTTTTTTTACTCCTGGACATTTTTCAGTGTTGAGAAAACGCCACGAGTTTTCCGGATTTCCCGAGTACCTACCGTTACTCGTACGAGCCGCTACGAGACATCCACGAACTCCTACGGACATTAGAAACGTAGAAACATAGACAATAGGTGCAGGAGGAGGCCATTCGGCCCTTCGAGCCAGCACCGCCATTCATTGTGATCACGGCTGATCGTCCGCTATCAATAACCCGTGCCTGCCTTCTCCCCATATCCCTTGACTCCACCAGCCCCTAGAGCTCTATCCAACTCTCTCTTAAATCCATCCAGTGATTTGGCCTCCACTGCCCTCTGTGGCAGGGAATTAATTCCACAAATCCACAACTCTCTGGGTGAAAAAGATTTTTCTCACCTCAGTCTTAAATGGCCTCCCCTTTATTCTAAGACTGTGTGTGGCCCCTGGTTCTGGACTCGCCCAACATTGGGAACATCTCCGAGTTCGAATCGGGGGAGAACTCTTGATTTACCTCGCACAGTGGGACAGGCCCTTTAAACCTTTTTTAAAGAAGGAACTGCAGATGCTGGATAATCGAGGGTACACAAAAAGCTGGAGAAACTCAGCGGGTGCAGCAGCATCTAAGGAGCGAAGGAGATAGGCGACGTTCCGGGTCGAGACCCTTCTTCAGACCCTTTAGACCTTTCTTCGGAGATACAGCTTGGAAGTAGGCTCTTCGGCCCATCGAGTTAATGCCCGATCATACACGAGCACTACCCTACACACTAGGGACAATTTGTTTTACCTAAGCCAATTAACCTACAAACCTGCACGATAGTTTTCCTATGTGCGGGGATCGCTGGTCGGCGCGGACCCGGTGGGCCAAAAGGGCCTGTTTCCGCGCTGTATCTCTAATCTAAATAAACGGATAGGTTGTAGATTAGCAGCATCTATGGAGCGAAGGAAATGGGCAACGTTTCGGGCCAAAACCCTGAAGGAAATAGGCAACGTTGCCTATTTCCTTCGCTCCAGAGATGCTGAGTTTCTCCAGCATTTTTGTCTACCTTCGATTTTCCAGCATCTGCAGTTCCTTAAACAAATAGTTTGTAGATGTTTAGGCTTGGTATAAGTGTAAATTGTGCGTCGGACAGCGTTAGTGTTTGCCGGGGATCGCCGGTCGGCGCGGAATCGGTGGGCTGAAGGGGCCTATTTTTGTTTCCACTCTGAGTGCGTCTCTCAACTAAACTCCGTGCAGACAGCACCGGTGGTCGGGATGGAGCCCGGGTCTCCGTCCGGCGCTGCGAGGCCGCAACCCGACCGCTGCGCCGCCGTGTCGTGTTTGGGACTTTCGGAAACGGCGCCTCTACCTTTCGTCGCGCAGGGTAGCTCGCGGGCGCAGAGGTGGCGCAAATGGCAGAGCTGCGCCAGAGACCCGAGTTCGATCCTGATCTCGGGTGCTGTCTGTGCACGTGGACTTTGCACGTTCTCCCTGCTGAGTTTCTCCAGACGTCAGAGGAAGGGTCTCGCCTGGAAACGTCACCTATTCCTTTTGCCCCAGAGGTGGTGCTGCCTTAACCCCGATGAGTTACGCCAGCTTTTTTTTTTTTGCGCCTCCTCTCTCCCGATTTGACCCCTCATGGAAAACGTGGTGTGAAAGTGATTTCTCTTCGCCTGTCTTATTTTTTTTTTTTGTTTCTTCTCTTTCCCCCCCCCCCCCCCCCCCTCCTCTTCTCCTCCTCCTCTCTGCAGGTTTGTACCTTGTAAATACTGTTATTTGTATATACTGTAAATGATGACATCGGTGGGCACCAGTCGTGCCCGAGGCAACTGGGATCAGACACAGACACAGAATCAGACACAGCAGAAACAGCGGCCACAGGTAACCTCAGGTCAGGGGTCGGCAACTTGCGGCCCACAGCCCGAAATTACCCGGCCCGCGGGCCGCATCCGGCCCACACCCCAAAAATCACCCGGCCCGCGGGCCACATCCAGCCCACACCCCAAAATCATCCAGCCCTCAACCCAAAATAATCTGGCCCGCGGGCCGCATCTGGCCCACACCCCAAAAATCACCCGGCCCACGGGCCACATCCGGCCCACACTCCAAAAATAATCTGGCCCGCGGGCCGCATCTGGCCCCCGGCCCAAAAATCGTCCAGCCCAACGGCCGCATCCGGCCCTCACCCCAAAACATTACTGCAGAAGGGTTTTGGCTCGAAACGTTGCCTATTTCCATCGCTCCACAGATGCTGCTGCACCCACTGAGTTTCTCCAGCACTTTTGTCTACCCAAAACATTACTCATTCCTTCTATCCAGAGACGCTGCCTGTCCCGCTGAGTTACTCCAGCATTTTGTGTCTACCTTCGGTTTAAACCAGCATCTGCAGTTCCGTCCCACAGATTTTGCCTACATTTCCTTTTTTCTTTTGGCTCGTGTGTCCTACAGTTTTGAAACAGGCCCTTAGGCCCAACTTGCCCACACTGACCAACATGTCCCCGCGTTTGGCCCACATCCCTCCAAACCTGTCCTATCCATGTACATGTCGGGATAAGGGTCTCGATCCTAAACGCCGCCTATTCCCTCGCCCCGTAGATGCTGCCTCACTCCCGCTGAGTTACTCCAGCATTTTGTGTCTACCTTTGATTTGTCCAGCACCTGCAGTTCTTTCTCAAACTTACTGATTTAACCCGCTTGTATTTTGAAAGTAACTTGCTCAAATTCCGATGCTGCCTCACTTGCGCCAGAGACGCGGGTTCGATCTCGACTGCTGGTGCGCGGTTTGCACGTTCTCCCCCTGGGTTTTCGCTCCCCCCCCCCACCCCCCAACACTCCAAAGACGGGCGGCTGTGTGGGCTAACTGGCTTTGGTTAAATTGGCCCCAACGCGTGGGATAGAAATAGTGTTGGGGGCCGATCGATGGCTGGCACAGACCCAGTGGGCTGAAGGGCCTGTTTCCGCGCTGTTTCTCTAAAGGCTGTCGCGGTAGAGTTGCTGCCGTGCAGCGCCGGAGACCCGGGTTCGATCCCGACTGCGGGCGCTGCCTGCACGGAGTTCGCACGTTCTCGCCCGTGGGTTTCCCCACCCCCCCGAGATCTCGGGTTTCCTCCCACACTCCAAAGGCGTGCAGGTTTGTAGGTTAATTGGCTCGGTAAATGTAAAACTTGCCCCTAGTGGGCGTAGGACAGTGTTAGTGTGCGGGGATCGCTGGTCGGCGTTGGGCCGAAGGGCCTGTTTCCGCGCTGTATCTCTCAACTAAACTAAACTTAAAGATGGCCCACGTTTGGGAGGGAAGGTGGTGTGCTGCATCGTGTGGCTTCAGAGGCCATTGCAAGCTGAATATTGGAGAGACAACAGGTGCAGGAGGAGGCCATTCGGCCCTTCGAGCCAGCACCGCCATTCACTGTGATCACGGCTGATCGTCCCCAATCAGTACCCCGTTCCTGCCTTTTCTCCCCATATCCCCTGACTCCGCTATCTTTAAGAGCCCTATCTAGCTCTCTCTTGAAAGTATCCAGAGAACCAGCCTCCACCGCCCTCTGAGGCGGAGAGTTCCATTCCACAGACTCACAACTCTCTGCGTGAAAAAGTGTTTCCTCGTCTCCGTTCTAAATGGCCGACCCCTTATTCTTAAACTGTGTGTGTGTGTGGCCCCTGGTTCTGGACTCCCCCAACATCGGGAACATGTTTCCTGCCTCTAGCGTGTCCAAACCCTTAATAATGTTATATGTTTCAATAGGATCCCCTCTCATCCTTCTAAACTCCAGAGTGTGCAAGCCCAGCCGCTCCATTCTTTCAGCATTTGACAGTCCCGCCATCCCGGGAAATAACCTGGTGAACCTACGCTGGGCTCCCTCAATAGCAAGGATGTCCTTCCTCAAATTAGGGGACCAAAACTGCACACAATACTCCAGGTGTGGTCACCCTATGAAAATGGCAGAGGGACTGACTTCACTGACAGGCGCAGTACAGGTTTTCATTTTTTTAAGTTTTTGACATACAGCATGGAAGCGGGCCGACTGAATCTTCACCGACCGCGATCGCCAGTTCATTAGCACTATACCATGCGCACGCAAGCACACGCACACACACACACACACACACACACACACACACACACACACACACACGCACACACGCTAGGGATGATTTACAAATGTTACCAAAGCCAATTAACTTAGAAACCCGCACGTCTTTGGAGTGTGGGAGGAAACCGGAGCGCCCGGAGGAAAACCCACGCAGGTCAGGGGCAGAGCGTGCACAGACAGCACAGCACCCGCGGTCAGGCTCGAACCCGGGTCTCCGATGCTGTAAGTTTAGTTTTAGTAAGTAAGTTTATTGGCCAAGTATTCACATACAAGGAATTTGCCTTGGTGCTCCGCCCACAAGTAACAACATGGCGTACAGTGACAGTTACGAATGACTCAGAAAACACTAAACATTAATAATAATAATAATAATAAAACATTAATGATAAAACACCATTGATCAGGCATGTGAACCAACAGAATACCAGATCAAAGGGAGGCTACAGATTTTTGGCTTTTTACAGATTTTTAGTTTTAGCGATACAGGCCCTTTGGAGATACAGCGCGGGAACAGGCCCTGGGGTCGTGATAGTGATCGGCGCCAACCAGAGATCCCCGCACATTAACACACACACACACACACACACACACGCTCACACACACACACACACACGCACACACACACACACACACTCACGCGCGCACACACACACACGCTCACACACACACACGCACACACGCGCACACACCCACACACACACACGCTCACGCACGCTCACACACACACGCTCACACACGCTCACACACACGCGCACATACACACGCGCACACACACACACGCCACCACACACACACACACACACACTCTCACAACATTCACACACACACACTCTCACACATGCGCGCACACCACACACCGCACACACACACTCTCACACACAGCGCGCACACACGCAACACACACACACACACGCGTGCACACACACACGTGCACACACACACACACACTCACTCACTCACACACACGCACACACACTCACACGCACACACTCTCACGACACACACACACACACACACACACACACACACACTCTTTTCTCTCTCTCTCTCACACACACTCACTCACATCACTCACACACACACACCACACACACTCTCACACACACACGCACACACACACTAGGGACATTTTTTTTTTTACATTTGCCAAACTAATTTACCAACATACCCGCACGTCTTTGGAGTGTGGGAGGAAACCGAAGATCTCGGAGAAAACCCGGTCGCGGGGAGAACGTGCAAACGCGAGACACTCGCCGTTCCTACGCCGTTGTGTTGTGTATTCTGCCGTCGCGTCTGGCCCCCGTGTGTCATTGTCTCTCTCTCTCTCTCTCTCTCTCCTCCCCTCCCCCTAAGGCCACGGCCGAGCAGATCCGAATTGCACAGATGATTTCAGACCACAATGATGCTGACTTTGAAGAGAAGGTGAAGCAGGTCAGTGCTGGCGTCTGCCACCGGGGGGAGCTCTCTGTACGCAACGTGGGCGCAGGAACGTAGACACGTAGACAATAGGCGCAGGAGGAGGCCATTCGGCCCTTCGAGCCAGCACGGCCATTCATGGCTAATCGTCCCCAATCAATAAGGAGAAGGCAGGAACGGGGTACTGATTGGGGATTCTTCTCCCTGCGTGTGCCGTGCACGTCCTAAAGTTGTTGGACAACTTGTTCTATTTGATCTTCCGTTTGTGCACGTCGAGTTGGTTGCGTTCGTCGACACAGGGCGGGGGGACCACGTGAAGGTTGCAATCTCCCCACCCCTGATTGGGGATGATCAGCCATGATCACATTGAATAGCGGTGCTGGCTCGAAGGGCCGAATGGCCTCCTCCTGCACATGTTCGATTGTCTAATAACCCGTGCCTGCCTTCTCCCCATATCCCTTGACTCCACTAGCCCCTAGAGCTCTATCTAACTCTCTCTTAAATCCATCCAGTGATTTGGCCTCCACTGCCCTCTGTGGCAGGGAATTCCACAAATTCACAACTCTCTGGGTGGAAAGGTTTTTTCTCACCTCAGTCTTAAATGACCTCCCCTTTATTCTAAGACTGTGTGGCCCCTGGTTCTGGACTCGCCCAACATTGGGAACATTTTTCCTGCATCTAGCTTGTCCAGTCCTTTTATAATTTTATATGTTTCTATAAGATAACCCCTCATCCTTCTAAACTCCAGTGAATACAAGCCTAGTCTTTTCAATCTTTCCTCATATGACAGTCCCGCCATCCCAGGGATCAATCTGGTGAACCTACGCTGCACTGCCTCAATCACAAGGATGTCCTTCCTCAAATTAGGAGACCAAAACTGTACACAATACTCCAGATGTGGTCTCACCAGAGCCCTATACAACTGCAGAAGAACCTCTTTACTCCTGTACTGTAACTTCAGTTCAGTTCTTTCCTCATATGACCGTCCCGCCATCCCAGGGGAACCTGGGGAGAACCCGCCGTTGTCATGACAGCGACAATCTCAACTCTTAACTGCGTTCAGGGGTGTTGCAAACTGAGGGTCGGCCGTTCCACATTGGTTGGTATTTGGGCCCCTTATCTGGATGTCTCTGGGGAGAGGAGGTTTACGAGAAGGAACCCAGCGATGAGCGGGTTAACGTTCGATGAGCGTTTGACGGCGCTGGGCCTGTACTCGCTGGAGGATGTTCAGAAGGATGAATAAGACAACAGGTGCAGGAGGAGGCCATTCGGTCTTCCGCGCCAGCACCGCCATTCAATGTGATCACGGCTGATCATCCCCAATCAGTACCCCGTTCCTGCCTTCTCCCCATATCCCCTGACTCCGCTATCTTTAAGAGCCCTATCTAGCTCTCTCTTGAAAGCATCCAGAGAACCGGCCTCCACCGCCCTCTGAAGCAGAGAATTCCACAGACTCACAACTCTCTGTGAGAAAAAGTGTTTCCTCGTCTCTGTTCTAAACGGCCGACCCCTTATTCTTAAACTGTGTGTGGCCCCCTGGTTCTGGACTCCCCCAACATCGGGAACATGTTTCCTGCCTCTAGCGTGTCCAAACCCTTAATAATCTTATATGTTTCAATGAGATCTCCTCTCATCCTTCTAAACTCCAGAGTGTACAAGCCCAGCCGCTCCATTCTCTCAGCATCTGACAGTCCCGCCATCCTGGGAATTAACCTTGTAAACCTACGCTGCACTCCCTCAATAGCAAGAATGTCCTTCTTCAAATTAGGATGGGGGGGACACACACACACCACATTGAAACGTTACCGAATAGTGAGAGGCCTGGATAGAGTGGATGTGGAGAGGCTGTTTCCACCAGTGGGAGAGTCTAGCACCAGAGGGCACAGCCTCAGAATTAAAGGACGAATCTTTAGAAAGGAGATGAGGAGGAATATCTCTAGCCAGAGGGTGGTGAATCTGTGGAATTCATGCCACAGACGGCAGTGGAGGCAGTCATTGGGTATATTTAAGGCAGAGATAGATAGATTCTTGTTTAGTACGTTGTGTCGGGTTATGGGGAGAAGGCAGGAGAATGGGGTTGAGAGGGAGAGATAGAAAAGCCATGATTGAAGGGCAGAGTGGACTTGATGGGCCGAATGGCCTAATTCTGCTCCTATATATTATGAACTGATAAATTCAATATCCCCCAGTAACAATGTGTAGGGATGAGCGGCAGATACTGGTTTAAACCAAAGGTGGACACAAAAAGCTGGAGTGACTCTGGCAGCATCTCTGGAGAGAAGGAATGGGTGACGAGAGGAAGAAGGATCGGTCTCAGTCCGAAACGCCTTCCATTTCCAGCGACGCTGCCTGTCCCGCTGGGCTACTGCAGCTTCTTGCCTCCCTCAGTATCCAGAGGGGCGGAAGGCGATCATTGACCCAGCTACGTCTCTTGTGTTCCGCAGCTGATTGACATCACGAGCAAAAACCAGGATGAGTGCATGATCGCTCTGCACGATTGCAATGGAGACGTCAACAGGGCCATCAATGTACTTCTGGAGGGGAACCCGGACACGGTACTGCGGCTTTCTAGCGCGGGGGAGGGGGGTGTTGGTGCCTGTGTGCGGGCGGGCACGTCTTTCTGTCAGTGTGTGTGTGTGTGCGCGAGTTTGTGAGAGCGCGTGTGTACTGCGTTCTGCATGTTTGTGGGTGTGCGTGCGCGTTTGTGTGCTTGCATTTGTGTGGAGGGTGAGTGCGTGTGTGCCTTTGTGTGTGTGCGCATGTGTGCTTGCGTTTGTGTGTGCGCGCATGTGTGTGCGTGCGTTTGTGTGGATGCGTTTGTGCGTGTGCGTGTGTGTGCGCATGTGTGTGTGTGTGTGTGCGCGTTTGTGCGTGCGTTTGTGTGTGCGCATGTTGCGTGCGTGCGTTTTTGTGCCGTTTGTGTGGTGTGCGTGCATGTGTGTGCGTGTGTTTGTGTGTGTGCGCATGTGTGTGTGCATGTGTTTGTGTGCATGCGTTTGTATTTGTGTGCGTGTGCATGTGTGCGCATGCGTTTGTGTGCGTTTGTGTGGAGAGTGAGTGCGTGTGTGCCTTTGGGTGGTGTTATGCGTGCATTTGTGTGTGTGTGCGCATGTGGTGCTTGCGTTTGTGTGCGTGCGTGTGTGCGCATGTGTGCTTGCGTTTGTGTGGAGGGTGAGTGCGTGTGTGCCTTGTGTGTGTGTGCGTTATTTGCGTGCGTTGTGTGTGCGTGCATGTGTGCTTGCGTTTGGTGGAGGGTGAGTGCGTGTGTGTGTGCGCATGTGTTTGCGTGCGTTTGTGTGGTGTTTGCGTGCGTTTGTGTGTTTTGTTGCGTGTGTTTGCGCGTGCTTTTTGGCGTGTCCGCGCGAGTTTGTGTGCCAGCACGTTTTTGTGTGTCCGCGCATGTTTGTGTGCGCGGGCGTTTTCTGTTTGCTTGTGTGTGTGTTAGCCGAGATCTTTGGTTTCTTCCCACACTCCAAAGACGTGGGGTTTGTAGGTTGAATTGGCTCGGTAAGTGTAAAAATTGTCCCCAGTGGGTGTAGGATGGTGTTAATGTGCGGGGATCGCTGGTCGTCGCCGACCCGGTGTTTCCGCGCTGTATCCTCTAAACTAAACAAACGCAGGCCTATCCGCTGTCGATCGAAGTCTCGCCGTCCCCTCTCGCCCTCCACTCAGCATCTGCCTCTCTCTCTCTCTCTCTCTCTCTCTCTCCCTCCCACTCCCCCGCCCGCAGGATTCCTGGGAAATGGTGGGGAAGAAGAAGAGCTTGGCGGGGCAGAAGGAAGCCGGGCAGACGGAAGGCGGCGGAGGCGGCGGCAGCAGCGAGGAGAGCAAAGAGATTCGCGACCGTGACCGCGACCGGGAGTTCAGCCGGCGGCGCCTGGGCGGCAGCAGGAGAGGGAGGGGGACGAGCCGGGGCAGGGAGTGTAAGTGCCGCGCGTCAGGCCGCCATCTTTGTCGCCGCCGGTGCTGGCTTGAAGGGCCGAATGGCCTACTCCTGCACCTATTGTCTATTATCTTTTGTCACCGTTCCCGTTGGAAACCGGCATCACCGCGTCGCTAAGGTTTTCAACGGTGATGAATGAATGAAGCTAGCCTAAATGAATGAATGAACCATCCTTCTGCAAACCCAAAACCTGTCATAAGGTCATTAGTAGTCGAATTAGGCCATTCGGCCCATCAGAGATTGAAAAGACTAGGCTTGTATTCACTGGAGTTTACACAGAAACATAGACAATAGGTGCAGGAGGAGGCCCTTCGAGCCTGCACCGCCATTCAATAGAAATATATAAGACATAATTGTTAATATTAATAGAATGACGAATATATGTGAGAAGTATACTATATTAATATGTACTTACTTCTAATAAAAATATTAAACAAAAAAAAAAAGAAGTATAGAAACATAGACAATAGGTGCAGGAGGAGGCCATTCGGCCCTTCGAGCCTGCACCGCCATTCAATATGATCACGGCTGATCATCCAACTCAGTATCCCGTACCTGCCTTCTCTCCATACCCCCTGATCCCTTTAGCCACAAGGGCCACGTCTAACTCCCTCTTAAATATAGCCAACGAACTGGCCTCAACTACCTTCTGTGGCAGAGAATTCCACAGATTCACCACTCTCTGTGTGAAAAATGTTTTCCTCATCTCGGTCCTAAAGGAATTCCCCCTTATCCTTAAACTGTGTGACCCCTTGTTCTGGACCTCCCCAACATCGGGAACAATCTTCCCGCATCTAGCCTGTCCAACCCCTTAAGAATTTTGTAAGTTTCTACAAGATCCCACCTCAATCTCCTAAATTCTAGCGAGTACAAGCCGAGTCTATCCAGTCTTTCCTCATATGAAAGTCCTGACATCCCAGGAATCAGTCTGGTTTAGAACGATGGGGGGGTGGGGGGGGTCGTATTGATACATATAAAATTATAAAAGGACACAAAGAGTAGGGGTTAACGGGTCCCTTTCAGAATGGCAGGCAGTGACTAGTGGGGTACCGCAAGGCTCGGTGCAGGGACCGCAGCTATTTACAATACACATCAATGATTTGGATGAAGGGATCCAAAGTAACGAGCAAGTTTGCAGATGACACAAAGCTGGGTGGCAGTGTGAACTGTGAGGAGGATGCTATGAGAATGCAGGGTGACTTGGACAGGTTGGGGGAGTGGGCAGATGCGTGGCAGATGCAGTTTAATGCGGATAAAGGTGAGGTTATCCACTTTGGTAGGAAAAACAGGAAGGCAGATTACTATATAAATGGCGTCAAGTTGGGAAAAGTTCAACGGGATCTGGGGGTCCTTGTTCATCAGGCTATGAAAGTAAGCATGCAGGTACAGCAGGCAGTGAAGAAAGCGAACGGCATGTTGGCCCTTATAACAAGAGGAATCGAATATAGGAGCAAAGAGGTCCTTCTGCAGTTGTACAGGGCCCTAGTGAGACCACACCTGGAGTATTGTGTGCAGTTTGGTCCCCTAATTTGAGGAAGGACATTCTTGCTATTGAGGGAGTGCAGCGTAGGTTCACCAGGTTAATTCCCGGGATGGCGGGACTGTCATATGCTGGGAGAATGGAGCGGCTGGGCTTGTACACTCTGGAGTTTAGAAGGATGAGAGGGGATCTCATTGAAACGTATAAGATTGTTAAGGGTTTGGACACGCTAGAGGCAGGAAACATGTTCCCGATGTTGGGGGAGTCCAGAACCAGGGGCCACAGTTTAAGAATAAGGAGTAAGCCATTTAGAACGGAGACAAGGAAACATTTTTTCTCACAGAGAGTTGTGAGTCTGTGGAATTCTTGTATACTTTTTAGAATTTAGAAGGATGAGAGGGGATCTTATTGAAACATATAAGATTATTAAGCGTTTGGACACGCTAGAGGCAGGAAACACGTTCCCGATGTTGAGGGAGTCCAGAACCAGGGGCCACACAGTTTAAGAATAAGGGGTAAGCCATTTAGAATGAACACTTTTTCTCACAGAGAGTTGTGAGTCTGAAATTCTCTGCCTCAGAGTGTGGTGGAGGCCGGTTCTCTGGATACTTTCAAGAGAGAGTTAGATAGGGCTCGTAAAGATAGCGGAGTCAGGGGATATGGGGAGAAGGCAGGAACGGGGTACTGATTGGGGATGATCAGCCGTGATCACATTGAATGGCGGTGCTGGCTCGAAGGGCCGGATGGCCTCCTCCTGCACCCATTGTCCATTGACTGAGTTTGGAAAGGGGTGTCGATCTGAAATGTCGACGGGCCTAATCGCTCGAGGCGGGCACTTTGTTGGGTTATATTTTAATTCTGCCTAGAGGCCCTGGTTCCATCCCGACTGCAGATGCTGTCCTCCCGTGGGTTTTCTCCGAGATCCTCGGCTTCCTCCCACACTCCAAAGACGTGCAGTTTGCAGGTTGATTGGCTTGGTGTCATTATAACTTGTCCCCAGCGCGCGTGGGGCGATCGCTGGTCGGCGCCCACCCGGTGTTCCGAAGGGGCTGTTTTCGCGCTGTATCGCTAAACGGAGCAAACTGTGTAACTCACGAATGTATTTCTCTCCACCCCCCTCCCCCCCCCCCCACCCCCCTCGCCTGCAGTTCGGGGCCAGGAGAACGGGTTAGACGGAGCAAAGAGCAGCGGCACCTTTGGCAGGACCTCGGAGAGAGGCAGACGGGGGCGGGGCAGAGGCAGAGGTGAGCGCTTCCACAGCGACAGCACACTGGCACCAAAACACCCTCCCCACTGTGTCCTGTGTCTGCGTGTGCGTGTGTGTCTGTGTCTGTCTGCATGTGTGTGTCTGTCTGCTTGTCTGCTTGTGTGTCTGTCTGTGCGTGTTGTGTGTCTGTCTGCGTGTGTGTGTGTGTGTGCTGTCGTGTGTGTGCGTGTGTGGGTGTGCTGTCTGTGCTGTGTGTGTGTCCTGTCTGTGCGTGTGTGTGTGTGTGTCTGCGTGTGTGTGTCTGTGTCTGCGTGCGTGTGTGTCTGTCTGCTTGTGTGTGTCTACTGTGCATGTGTCTGTCTGCGTGTGTGTCTGTGCGTGTGTGTGTCTGCGTGTGTGTCTACGTGTGTCTGCATGTGTGTGCGTCTGCGTGTGTGTCTATGTCTGCATGTGTGTGTGTCCTTGTGTCTGTGTCTGCGTGTGTGTGTGTGCGTCTGTCCGTGTGTGTGTGTGTGTGAGAGTCCGTCCGTCTTTTGAGTGGGTGGGTCTGTGTCTGTGTGTGCCTATGTCTGTGTCTCTGTCTGTCTCTGTGTGTGTGTGTGTGTGCATGTGTCTGTCTACCTATGTGTGGGTGGGCCTGTGTCCCTGTGCGCGTGTGTCGGGACAGGCAGCATCCCCGGAGAAAAGGGATGGGTGCCGTTTCGGGCCGAGCCCCTTCTTCAGACCGAGCGTCGCCCCAGCTTTTTTTGTGTGTATCTTCGGCATAAACCCAGCGCCTGCAGTTCCTTCCGACACAAATTCTCTTCTGTCCGTTTAGGTTTGGGCCGAAGAGGAGGCCGGTTTTCCGCCCAGGGGATGGGGTAAGTAGTTCTCCACAAACTCAACTCTCCGGACGCCCCTTTGTGTATGGGGGAAAGGTTTCTTCCCAATCCCACGCCGATTTTCCCGCCCCCTCGGATCCAGAGCCGTGTTGCCGGTCCGGCGGCATCTCCGGAGAGAAGGAACGGGCGACGTTTCGGCTCAAGTCTGAAGAAGAGCCTCGACCCTAAACCTCACCCATTCCCTCTCTCCGGAGATGCTGCCGGTCCCGCTGAGTTACTCCAGCATTTTGTGTTCATCTTCAAATGACGCCGCGCGCTCCAGACGGCTGTGCGGACGCGGGCGACTCTCGCGGGGCCGCCACTCCCGGCCTGTGGCGGCAAGTGACAGCCCGAGTGGGACAGGCCCTTTTACTCAATCTAATCGGCGAGGGGACGTGTTGCGACGGATTACAGCAGCAGAGGTTGAATGACAAACCGCCTGTTTTTGTTTCTGTCTCCATGTCTCCATGTTTCAGGACGTTCAATCCAGCCGACTACACCGACCCGGCCGGCGCGGACGAATACTACGGCAACGCCAACGCCACGTGGAACAGCGGCGGCGGCGGCGGCTTCGACACGGACGACGGGACAAGTAAGCACCCCGCGGAGAGAGAGGGGGAGGGAGGGGGAGCGAGGGTCGTTTATCGTGCACCAACTTTTAATTAGCAGCCCCCTCCCCTCTTGCCCTTTTCACTCCCCCCACTTAGCAGCCCCCTCCCCCCCCTCTCATCTCCTCCCCCCTCTCCTCACCCTCCCCCTCTCATCTCCTCCCCCCTCCCTCACCCTCCCCCTCTCATCTCCTCCCCCCCCTCTCCTCAACCTCCCCATCTCCACCCTCCCCCCTCTCCTCAAACCCTCCCCTCTCATCTCCTCCCGCCCCTCTCCCACCCTCTCTCCTCACCTCTCCTCACCCTCCCCCCCCTCTCATCATCCTCCCCCCTCTCCTCACCCTCCCCTCTCAACTCCTCTCCGCCTCCCCTCCCCCCTCTCCTCACCCTCCCCTCCATCTCCTCCCCCTCTCCTCAACCTCCCTCCCTCTCATCTCCTCCCCCCCCCCTCTCCTCACCCTCCCCTCCCCTCTCATCTCCTCCCCCCTCTCCTCACCCTCACCCTCCCCTCTCATCTACTCCCCCCCCCCATCCTCTCATCCCCTCAACCCCCCCCCTCCCCTCTCATCTCCTCCCCCCTCTCCTCACCCTCCCCCTCCCCTCTCATCTCCTCCCCCCCCCCTCCTCACCCTCCCCTCCCCTCTCATCTCCTCCCCCCTCTCCTCACCCTCCCCTCCCCTCTCATCTCCTCCCCCCTCCTCCTCACCCACTCCTCCTCCCTCCATCTCCTCCCTCCCCCTCCTCATCCCCCCCTCTCATCTCCTCCCCTCTCCTCACCCTCCCCTCTCATCTCTCCTCCCCCCTCTCCTCACCCCTCCTCACCCTCTCCTCACCCTCCCCTCCCCCTCTCATCTCCCCACTCTCCTCAACCTCCCCTCTCATCTCCTCCCCTCTCCTCACCCCCCGCCCTCCTCTCATCTCCTCCCCCTTCTCTCATTTAGTGTCTATCATCGGTCTAAGCCGGCATCTGCAGTCCCTTCCGACACAAATCTAGAATTAAGCCTAGAATTGATGTTTGTAAGAACCTATTGTTTAAGAAAGAACTGCAGATGCTGGGGAAATTGGAGGTGGACAAAAATGTCAGCGGGTGAGGCAGCATCTACGGAGCGAAGGAATGGGTGACATTTCGCGTTGAGACACTTCTTCAGACTGGTGGGGGGGGGGGGGGCGGGAATAAGAAAGGAAGAGGCGGAGACCGTGGGCTGTGGGGGAGCTGGGAATGGGAGGGGAAGGAGGGAGAAAGCAGGGACTACCTGAAATTGGAGAAGTCAATGTTCACACCGCTGGGGTGTAAACTACCCAAGCGAAATACAAGGTGCTGCTCCATCCAATTTGCGGTGGGACTGACTCTGGCCATGGAGGAGGCCCAGGACAGGAAGGTGGGATTGGGAATGGGAGGGGAGGGGGGGTTGAAGTGCTGAGCCACCGGGAGATCAGGTTGGTTATTGCGAACTGAGTGGAGGTGTTGGGTGAAGCGATCGCCAAGCCTGCGCTTGGTCTCACCGATATAGAGCAGCTAACACCGGATGCAACAGATGAGATTGGATGTTATTATATACCCTCACCTCACCCCACCTCCCCCAAAATGGATTCCCAGCCTTGGGAGCTTGCGTTAGAGATGACCCATGACACGAGAGCAAGGTGCGAATGCACTACCTCCGTCCCATCTCCGCCTCCCATGTTTTTGAGTTAATTCAGTGTGTGCATTGTGTGTGTGTGTCTTTTTTCAAATGGATATCCGCGTTTATGCGTTTTTTTTAAAACTGTTAATTATTGGTCTTTTTAAGTATTTATTGCTCTCAAGTAGTGTCCACATTGTATTTTATGCATTTTTCTGTCTGCGTTCATTTTGAATGTGTGGGTTTGTTGGTTGGGGGGCTTCTGGACATCTGAATTTCCCTGAGGGGATCAATAAAGTATTTATTATTATTATTATTATTTATTATTAGGGGTGGGGGGGGAGGAATTTAAAATAATACTAGACCAAGTGCAGACCCGCTGGGTCTGTTCCCCCCAACGCACATGGGGGGGGGGGGGGTTCTGCGGCTTCACACTGCACGCAGGGGGGGAGGGGGATGGTTGGGGGCTTCTGGGCATCTGAATGTCCCTGAGTGGATTAATAAAGTATTTATTATTATTCTTTATTATTAAAGGAGAGGTGGGGTGGGGGGGGTAAGGAATTTAAAATAATACTAGACCAGGTGCAGACCCGTTGGGTCTGTTCCCCCAACGCGCGGTTGTGGGGGGGGGGGGGTGCGACGTCACACGCACACTAACCACCCCACACACACACACAGGGGGGGTAGGGGGATGTTTGGGGCTTCTGGACATCTGAATGTCCCTGAGTGGATTAATAAAGTATTTATTATTATTATTTGTTCTTAGAGGAGAGGGTGGGGTGGGGTTGGGGGGAGGAAATTTAACATAATACTAGACCAAGTGCAGACCCGCTGGTCTGTTCCCCCAACGCGCAGGTGGGTGGGGGGGGGGGTGCTGTGGCTTCACACTCACACTAACCGCCACACACACACACACACCACACACACAACACACACACCACCGCGGAGGAGGGGGATGTTTGGGGGCTTCTGGACATCTGAAATTCCATGAGGGGATCAATAAAGTATTTATTATTAGAGGATTGGGGGGGGGGGTGGAATTTAAAATAATATTAGACCAAGTGCAGACCCGCTGGGTCTGTTCCCCCAATTTAAAATAATAAGCTAAGCATGGAGTTGGATGCAAAGACTGTGCCTCCTCCTTAGCGGGGGAAAAAAACGAACCCGGAGTTATATGAATTGTCTCTTTTGTGTGTGACTACTTGGCCAATAAACGTACTTTTTGTTTTGTTCTTTCTGTTTCTCCTATCCAGGGCTGCAGTTCAGTGGGGGCGCTGGGGCAAATTGCCCTAGAAAGTTTGAGACTGTGCCCGGTATGCTCAACCCCTTTCACCGTTTCGCGGGCGCTCTTGTTTCCGCGCGTCCCCCTCTGTTGCTTCAGTCGTTGCCTCCTTAACCGACCTTGCGTCCTCCATTTTAAAAACAAAAAGGGGGGGGGGGGGTGGGGGGGGGGGGAGTGAGTTTGTTTCTAGGCATTCATCTCACATCAAAAGAGTTTATTGTCGTGTGTAGACAACAGTGCTGGAGGAACTGTTAGCACCTATGAAGCGAAGGAAGTAGGCGACGTTTCGGGTCGAGAGCCTTCTTCAGACCCGAAACGTCGCCCATTTCCTTCGCTCCATAGATGCTGCCGCACCCACTGAGTTTCTCCAGCATTTGTGTCTGCCTTCGATTTTCCAGCATCTGCACGTTCCTTCTTAAACAAATAATTCATGCCGATCATTCTTTCACCCGTTATAGACAGTAGGTGCAGGAGGAGGCCATTCGGCCCTTCGAGCCAGCACCGCCATTCACTGTGATCATGGCTGATCATCCCCAATCAGTACCCCGTTCCTGCCTTCTCCCCATATCCCCCGACTCCGCTATCTTTAAGAGCCCTATCTAGCTCTCTCTTGAAAGCATCCAGAGAACCGGCCTCCACCGCCCTCTGGGGCAGAGAATTCCACAGACTCGCCACTCTCTGTGAGGAAAAAGTGTTTCCTCGTCTCCGTTCTAAATGGCCGACCCCTTATTCTTAAACTGTGTGCGGCCCCTGGCTCTGGACTCCCCCAGAATCGGGAACATGTTTCCTGATGGAGCCCATCGAGTCTACTCCGCCATTCAATCATGGCTGATCTATCTCTCCCCCCTAAACCCATTCTCCTGCCTTCTCCCCATAATCCCTGACACCTGTACTAATCGAAAACTCTTATCTATCTCTGCCTTAAAAATATCCACTGACTTGGCCGTCTGTGGCAAAGAATCCCACAGATTCACCTCCCTCTGGCTAAAGAAATTCCTCCTCGTCTCCTTCCTGAAAGAACGTCCTTTCATTCTGAGGCTGTGCCCTCTGGTCCTAGACCCTCCCCACTGGTGGAAACATCCTCCCCAACATCCAGAGGTGGTTCCGCCGTGATCGAATGGCGGAGACGACTGGATGGGCCGAATGGCCTAATTCTGCTCCTATCACTTTTTATCACCTTTCTTTGACCCAGGCACCTGGAACCTCTGAGCTCAAACACCGAGGCCTCCGCTCGCAAGGCCAACACGGCCGTCCGTGGTGGGGCCGGCTTCTCCCACGGGTTCTCCCGCGCTCAGCAGCGACCACGCCGCCCGAAGCCCGGCTACTGAGGCTCCAAAATCCCTCAAGCTTGGCTTCCAGGTCTTTTTAACTTGCGCATATAAATATATGTATTTTTAAAAAGTACTAAAACTCTTTTAATTGTAGGCGCTTGGCGGACTGCGACGGAAGAGTGGGGCACGGATGACTGGAGTGAAGATGTAAGTATTAAAACACTGCGGTTGTACTCACACTGACTAACAAAAGTTCTGCGTTTGTGTGTGTGTGTGTCTCTCTTGGTAAGC
This sequence comes from Okamejei kenojei, assembly GCA_035221665.1. Taxonomy (NCBI): domain Eukaryota; kingdom Metazoa; phylum Chordata; class Chondrichthyes; order Rajiformes; family Rajidae; genus Okamejei; species Okamejei kenojei. Next base: position 62,859 of record JAVHYY010000600.1, on the reverse strand, counting down.
TCGTTTGTTCTCTTGTGCACTGAAGCAACCCTTTCGGAGTGTATCATGGGGGTGTGCACGTGTGTAAAAGTTGTCGGTGTGTCTCTTGGTAAGCTCCGTCCTTTGAGTTGCCGTGTGTGTGTGTGTGTGTGTGTGTGTGTGTGTGTGTGTGTGTGTGGTAAATGCTGTGTGTCTCTGTAAACTCCGTCCTTTTGAGTCAGGGTCTCATTAGTTCTCTCGATTTTGCACTTAAAGCGACCCTTGTGGCCCTCTCACTGCACGCGTGTGTGTGTACGTGTGTCTGTATATATGTGTGTCTGTACATGTGTGTGTGTGTACCTGTGTGTGTGTCTACATGTGTGTGTGTCTACATGTGTGTGTGTCTACGTGTGTGTGTCTACGTGTGTGTGTGTCTACGTGTGTGTGTCTGTAGGTGTGTGTGTCTGTACGTGTGTGTGTCTACGTGTGTGTGTCTACGTGTGTGTGTCTGTACGTGTGTGTGTGTCTACGTGTGTGTGTGTCTACGTGTGTGTGTGTGTCTACATGTGTGTGTGTCTACGTGTGTGTGTGTCTACATGTGTGTCTGTATGTGTGTGTGTCTGTACGTGTGTGTGTCTGTACGTGTGTGTGTGTCTGTACGTGTGTGTGTGTGTCTACGTGAGTGTGTGTTCTGTCGTGTGTGTGTGTCTGTACGTGTGCTGTACGTGTGTGTGGTCTGTGTCTGTGTGTGTGTGTACGTGTGTGTGTCGTGTGTGTTGTGTGTGTGTGTGTGTGTGTGTGTGTCTGTGTGTGTCTGTACATGTGTGTGTGTGTGTCTACATGTGTGTGTGTCTGTACATGTGTGTCTACGTATGCGTTCACGCAAGTGTAAATGTCGCTGTGTCTCTAAGCTTCGTCCTTCGAGTTAAGGTTTCATTTGCTTGTGCGCTTAATCCTCCCTTTCGACCATTTTTGCAGGGTATCGCGGGGGGTGGAGGGCGTGCGCGTGTACAAGTTGTCTGTGTGTCTTCGTAAAAGCTCCGTCCTTTTGCGTTGTCTTGCGTGTTCTCTCGATTGTGTGCTGAAAGCGGCCATTTTGAGCCTTTCACGGTGTACGCGCGTGTCTGTCTGTGTGTGCGTGCGTGCATGTCTGCGCACGTGCGTGTCTGAGCACGCATGTGTCTGTGTGCGTGTGTCTGTGCGTGCGTGTGTCTGCGCGCACGTGTCTGTGCGTGTGTGCAGTGCGAGTAAACATTGGTGTGACAGTAATCCATCCTTAGAGTTAAGGTGTCATATGTTTTCTCGCTTGTGCACTTAATCGACCCTTTTGCTGTGCATCGCAGGGGAGTGGTGCGTGTGTGAGTGAGTGAGTGTGAGAGAGAGAGAGAGTGCGTGTGTGTGAGAGAGAGAGAGTGAGTGTGTGTGAGAGAGCGAGAGTGTATGTGTTAAAGATGTCGGCCTGTCTCTTCACAAGCCCGGTCCTTTTGAGTCGAGGTCTCCTTCGTTCTCTCGTTTCTGCACTCAAAGCGACCCCCTTCGCTGTGTGTAGCTGTGGCTGGTGCGGGTCACTGCGAAGGGCCGGCCTTCTAATTCAGGGCAGGATTGCCCCCTTAATTCTCTCCCCTTCCCCCCTTGAACAGCCTAGCCGTATTTTCTTCTCCACCCCAGCTCTGTAACCTGGGATTGAACCGCAAGCACCAACTAAAATCAGCACCAAGTTCCCAAGATGCAGGCGAACGGTCCCTCTGTTAACCCCCGCCATTAACTTCATATCATTTTAATTTACTTTAAATGCTTTGCCCCCCCCCTTTCCCCTCCAGCCCCCCTTTTCCCGGGTCTTTTTTATAACCCGGAGGAGGTTTGAACCACCTCCTGGCGTTAGTGAAAAGGGGAGAGGGGGTCCGCGGACAAGGTGTCGGGTTTTTTAACTTTAGCAGGCTTCAGCTAGCACGCTAGGCCCCACTACACACAGCGACCGGGACGTAAGCTGGGCTGGGGTTTGTGCAGGCAGGACATTCCCGTCACCCTCTCGAGCACAGGAGACCGTCGAGGTTATATTTGTAAAGAAGGGGGGATATTGACCCACCCCTCTCTTCCATTCAGTGTTCCCCCCCCCCCCCCACTCTACTCTGGTGCCGGGATGGACAAGGGTCTCTCAGCTGGGGACGGCGATTATGCCTTCCATGCCTCTCTCTCTCCACCTCCCTCCATGTCTCTCTCCCCTCCTTCTCTATCTCTCCACCTCCCTTCCCATGCTCTTTGCTCTCTCCCCTCTTCTACTCTCACTCTCTCCCCCCTCTCCCTACCCTCTCCCCCTCCCCTCTCTCTCTCCCCCTACCTCTCTCTCTCCCCCTCTATCTCTCCCCCTCCTCCCCTCTCTCTCTCTCTCTCTCTCCCCCTCACCCCTCCTTCCCTCTCTCTCCCCCTCTTCCTCCCCCCTCTCCGTCCCCTCCTCTCTCCCCTCTTCCCACCCTCTCCCTTCCCTCTATCTCCCCCCCTCCCCTTTCACTCTCCCCACACCTCCCCCTCTCTCTCCCCTCCCCTCTCCTCCCTCTCTCCCTCTCTCTCCCCCTCACTCTCTCTCCCCCTCCCTCTCTCCTCACATCCCCACCCCCCCCACTCATACCCACTCCGGGGGCAGGGGGAGGGGAGGGGATGGGGGGGTAAAGGAAAGACGGGGGAGGTGCCGATAAAGCCTCGAGATATTTTATTTTGTGCTCCTTCTCTTCCTCCAACGCCTCCATCTTAACAACCTCTCCCGCTTGGCGCTACGGGGGTGTGGGGGGGAAGCCTCTCGCGTTTTCGTAGCTTTGCTTTCGATTATCACGCAGCTAAGTTTTCACCCCTTTATTTATTTTTTACCTCTCCTATTTACCTGCTAGTGGCCGCTGTAAGGAGAATCCTTTGGTCACCAGTAGACGTCAGGAGGCTGCCTGTTGCTGGCTCGGAAGACCCAGGGGCGACCGGCCATGCTAGGCCCGGTATCGCCTGTAGTTTGGGTTGCCCCTTACCCCCCCCCCCCCCACCCCACCCCACCCCACCCCCACCCCACCCGTTCCACCCCCCCCCCCCCCCTTCTAGTGGTGGCTCTGTTCTTTTTAATTGTTTAAAAGAAAATGTATTTCGCAAGCCACAGAAAAAAACTGTTTGTGCGGCCTCCTTATCTCCGAAGCCTCCTGACACTTCTAGTTTACCCTATATTTCAGTCAGCACCAGGCAGCAGCTTCCTGACTCCTGATGACAAAAGGAGCCCTCCCAAAGCAGTCAATGGCTGCTATCAGGTAAGACGAACTTCTAATCTCTTCGCTGTTTCTCCTCTTGCCTTTTTAATTAAAAGAAACTGTAAATTCACTCTTGTCAGGTCACGGGGAGCAGAATGAGGCCCATCGAGTTTACTCTGCCATTCAATCGTGGCTGATCTATCTCTCCCTCCTAACCCCATTCTCCTGCCTTCTCCCCATAGCCCCTGACACCCGTACTAATCGAGAATCTATCTAAGGTAGACAAAAATGCTGGAGAAACTCAGCGGGTGCGGCAACATCGATGGAGCGAAGGAAATAGGCAATGTTTCGGGCCGAAACCCTTCTTCAGACTGCTAGTGGACAATAGACAATAGGTGCAGGAGTAGGCCATGATCACATTGAATGGTGGTGCTGGCTCGAAGGGCCGAATGGCCTCCTCCTGCACCTATTGTCTATTGTCCACTAGTAGTCTGAAGAAGCGTTTAGGCCCGAAACGTTGCCTATTTCCTTCGCTCCGTAGATGCTGCTGCACCCGCTGAGTTTCTCCAGCACTTTTGTCTACCTTCGATTTGCCAGCATCTGCAGTTAATTCTTAAACAAGAATGTCTCTTGTCTTTGCCCAGAGGAGCAGCACTAATAGTGGGCGGCCCGGATTTAGAGTGGATGTGGAGAGGATGTTTCCACAAGTGGGAGAGTCTAGGACCAGAGGCACAGCCTCAGAATTAAAGGGACGTTTCCTTTAGAAGGAGATGAGGAGGAATTTCTTCAGCCAGAGGCGGTGAATCTGTGGGATTCTCTGCACAGACGGCTGTGGAGGCCACAAGTCATGGGATATTTTTAAGGCAGAGATAGATAGATTCTTGATTAGTACGTGTCAGGTTTGTACGGGGAGAAGGCAGAGAATGGGGTTAGGAGGGAGAGAAGATCAGCCATGATTGAATGGCGGAGTAGACTCGATGGGCTGAATGGCCCCAATTCTGCTCCTATCACCTTCTCAGAGCCCGGCCGAAACCCTTCTTCAGAAGTCAGAAGTGCGAAGAAGGTTTCGGCCCGAAACGTGCCTATTTCCTTCGCTCCGTAGATGCTGCTGCACCCGCTGAGTTTCTCCAGCACTTTTGTCTACCTTCGATTTGCCAGCATCTGCAGTTAATTCTTAAACAAGAATCTATCTATCTCTGCCGTAAAAAAAAATAAAAATCCATCGACGTGGCCCCAACAGCCGCCTGTGGCAAAGAATCCCACAGATTCACCGGTAAGGCCTACTAGATGAGAGGAATTTCTTCATTCTCATAGGACAATAGGCAACGTTTCGGGCCTAAACGCTTCTTCAGATTACTAGTGGACAATGGTGCAGGAGTAGGCCATTGGCCCTTCGAAGCACAGCCCCACCATTCGAATGGCCTACTCCTGCACCTATTGTCCTATTGTCCACTAGTAGTCTGAAGAAGCGTTTAGGCCCGAAACGTTGCCTATTTCCTATGAGAATGAAGAAATTCCTCCTCATCTCCTTCCTAAAAAACATCCTTTAATTCTGAGGCTGTGCCCTCTAGATCTAGACTCTCCCCACTAGATTTCCCCCCCCCTCCCCTCCCCAATTCCAGTTGACAGATAGAAACATAGGAACATAGAAACATAGAAATAGGTGCAGGAGTAGGCCATTCAGCCCTTCGAGCCTGCACCGCCCCCCCTTCAATATGATCATGGCTGATCATCCAACTCAGTATCCCTACCTGCCTTCTCTCCATATGATCCCCTTATCCACAAGGGCCACATCCAACTCACCTTAAATATAAGCCAATGAACTGGCCTCAACTCCTCTGTGGCAGAGAGTTCCAGAGACTCACCACTCTCTGTGTGAAAAAGTCTTTCTCATCTCGGTCTTAAAGGATTTCCCCCTTATCCTTAAGCTGTGACCCCTTGTCCTGGACCTTCCCCAACATCGGAACAATCTTTCTGCAGTCCAACCCCTTCATTGGACAGGCTAGAGATACAGCACGGAAACAGGCTTTTACTTAAGAGACACAGGTGGCATGGTGGTAGAGTTGCTGCCTTCCAGCGCCAGAGTTTAGATCCCGGCTACGGGTGCCGTCTGTACGTTCTCCCATTGCCCGCGTGGGCTTTCTCCGAGATCTTCGGTTTCCTCCCACACTCCTAAGGGCGTTTGTAGGTTAATTGGCTTGGTATGAATGTAAAATTTTTTCCCTAGTGTGTGTGTAGGCTTTTGTTTAATGTGTGTGGGTTGGCACGGACTTGGTGGGATCCAGAGAACCGGCCTCCACCGCCCTCTGAGGCAGAGAATTCCACCAAAGGGCCTGTTTCTGCGCTGTATCTCTACACTCGTCTAAACTAAACTAAGGATGCGGGGCCCAAACAGGCCCTTCGGCCTAGAGAGTCCACACCGACCAGTATTCACACCAACCTCGAATGTTAGATGCAAAACGCTGGAGTAACTCAGCGGGACAGGCAGCGTCTCTGGAGAGAAGGAATGGGCGACGTTTCGGGTCGAGACCCTTCTTCAGACCCTGAAACGTCGCCCATTCCTTCTCTCCAGACATGCTGCCTGTCCCGCTGAGTTACCCCAGCGTTTTGTGTCTGCCTTCGGGTCGAATGGCCTCCTCCTGCACCTATTTTCCATGTTTCTATTGGGGAGAGGCCGTTTAAGACTGAGGTGAGAAAACACGTTTTCACCCAGAGAGTTGCGAATTTGTGGAATTCCCTGCCACAGAGGGCAGCGGAGACCAAGTCACTGGATGGATTTAAGAGAGAGTTAGTTAGAGCTCCGGGGGCTAGTGGAGTCAAGGGATATGGGGAGAAGGCAGGCACGGGTTATTGATTGGGGACGATCAGCCATGATCACAATGAATGGCGGTGCTGGCTCGAAGGGCCAAATGGCCTCCTCCTGCACACACGCACACACACACACCCACACTACACACACACACACACACACACACACACACACCACACACACACACACACACACACACACACTCACACACACACTCACTCACACACACACACACACTCACACACACTCACACTCACACTCACACACACACACTCACACTCACACTCACACACACACAATCACACACACACACTCACACACACACACACACACACACACACACTCACACACACACACACACACACACACAATTTACAATTTTTACCGAAGCCAATTAACCTGCCAACCCGCACGTCTTCGGAGTGTGGGAGGAAACCGGAGCGCCCGGAGAAAACCCACACAGGTCACGGGGAGAGCGTGCAAACTCCGTACAGACAGCACCCGTAGTCAGGATCGATCCTGGCGCTGTGCATAGAAACATAGACAACAGGTGCAGGAGTAGGCCATTCGGCCCTTCGAGCCTGCACCGCCATTCAATATGATCACGGCTGATCATCCAACTCAGTATCCCGTACCTGCCTTCTCTCCATACCCCCTAATCCCTTTAGCCACAAGGGCCACATCTAACTCCCTCTTAAATATAGCCAATGAACTGGCCTCAACTACCTTCTGTGGCAGAGAATTCCACAGACTCACCGCTCTCTGTGTGAAAAAAAAAATTCTCATCTCGGTCCTAAAAGACGTCCCCCTTATCCTTAAACTGTGTGACCCCCTTGTCCTGGACTTCCCCAACATCGGGGACAATCTTCCTGCATCTAGCCTGTCCGACCCCTTAAGAATTTTGTATAAGATCCCCCCCTCAATCCTCTAACCTCTACCGCCTTGCCTCCCTCTCTATGCTGCCCGCTATCCAGCCAGCAGAAGGACAATACATGATTACAATCGAGCCGCCCAGTGTGTCCGGATACAGGATAAAGGGGATAGCGTTTAGCGGAGGGTGGAGTCCGAGGGGCTCCAATGAGCTAGATAGTAGCTCAGGGCTGCTCTAGAGTGCCGGAGACCCGGGGTTCAATCCCGACTGCAGGCGCGCTGTCTGCACGTTTTCTCCCCATGGGTTTTCTCTGGGCACCTCTGGTTTACTCCCGCACTCCAAAGACGGGAGGGGTTTGCCGGTTAATTGGCTTCAGTACAATACTAGCGCTCCTCCGCGCGTGTAGAGGAGCGTTAGTGTGCGGGGATCGCTGGCCGGCACCGACTCGAAGGGCCGAATGGCCTGTTTGCCCTCTGTATCTCCGAAGTCTATACAATACAATACAATATTTATTCAATGTCATTTGAACCTCAGTGAGGCTCAAACGAAACTAAAATTGCCCCTAACGTGTAGACAGTAGACAATAGGTGCAGGAGGAGGCCATTCAGCCCTTCGAGCCAGCACCGCCATTCACTGTGATCACGGCTGATCATCCCCAATCAGTACCCCGTTCCTGCCTTCTCCCTGTATCCACTGACTCCGCTATCTTTAAGAGCCCTATCTATGCTCTCTCTTCAAAGCATCCAGAGAACCGGCCTCCACCGCCCTCTGAGGCAGAGAATTCCACACTCACAACTCTGTGAGAAAAAGCGTTTCCTCGTCTCCGTTCTAAATGGCCGACCCCTTATTCTTAAACTGTGTGTGGCCCCTGGTTCTGGACTCCCCCAACACCGGGAACATGTTTCCTGCCTCTAGCGTGTCCAAACCCTTAACAATCTTATATGTCCCAATGAGATTCCCTCTCATCCTTCTAAACTCCAGAGTGTACAAGCCCAGCCGCTCCATTCTCTCAGCATATGACAGTCCCGCCATCCCGGGAATTAACCTGGTGAACTCCCTCAATAGCAAGAATGTCCTTCCTCAAATTAGGGGACCAAAACTGCGCACAATACTCCAGGTGTGGTCTCACCAGGGCCCTGTACAACTGCAGAAGGACCTCTTTGCTCCGATACTCAACTCCTCTTGTTATGAAGACCAATGGGCCAAAACTGCACACAATACTCCAGTATAGGGAGTGGTTGCCAAGTCGGTCAGGGAAGAACTCTTGTGAATGAGTGATTGGTGGTCGAATGGCGCTGTGTCTCTGTGGTTCAGTTGCCTCATAACAGCTACTAACAGCCACCCTCGCTTTGGCATGCGACACAACCTGCTGCTCACGCCCTCGCTTTAAACTTGTGCCCCTTTGCCCATTGCATGGGCATCCCGCTGAGTTACTCCAGCATTCCGTCTCTCCAGAGATGCTGCCCGTCCCGCTGAGTTACTCCAGCGTCTTGTGCTCAACAGAAGCATAGAAATTAGGTGCAGGAGTAGGCCATTCGGCCCTTTGAGCCAGAATATGATCTTGGCTGATCATCCCCAATCAGTACCCCGTTCCTGCCTTCTCCCCATATCCCCTGACTCCGCTATCTTTAAGAGCCCTATCTAGCTCTCTTTTGAAAGGATCCAGAGAACCGGCCTCCACCGCCCTCTGAGGCAGAGAATTCCACTATTCCTTGGAGCGCAGGAGGATGAGGGGTGATCTTATGGAGGTGTACAAAATCATGAGAGGAATAGATCAGGTAGACGAACAGAGTCACTACCCTCTGTGAGAAAAAGTGTTTCCTCGTCTCCGTTCTAAATTGCCGACCCCTTATTCTTAAACTGTGTGTGTGTGGCCCCTGGTTCTGGACTCCCCCAACATCGGGAACATGTTTCCGGCCTCTAGCGTGTCCAAGCCATTAATAATCTTATATGTTTCAATAAGATCCCCTCTCATCCTTCTAAACTCCAGAGTGTACAAGCCCAGCTGCTCCATTCTTTCAGCATATGACAGTCCCGCCATCCCGGGAATTAACCTGGTGAACCTACGCTGCACTCCCTCAATAGCAAGAATGTCCTTCCTCACATTAGGGGACCAAAACTGCACACAATACTCCAGGTGTGGTCTCACTAGGGCTCTGAAACGTCACCTATCCATGTTCTCCAGAGATGCTGCCTGACCCGTTGAGTTGATAGGGCTCTTAAAGAAGGCGGGAACGGGGTACTGATCGGGGGAGGCCGGTTCTCGTGGATGCTTTTCAAGAGAGAGCTAGATTAGGTGCTCTTAAAAGATAGTGGAGTCAGGATATGGGGAGAAGGCAGGAACGGGGTACTGATCGGGGATGATCAGCCGTGATCACATTGAATGGCGGTGCTGGCTCGAAGGGCGGAATGGCCTCCTCCTGCCCCTATTGTCTATTGGGCCAAGTGGAAGGCAGGTTGGACTAGTATAGATGGGGCTTTGTTGGTCGGTGTGGGCTAGTTGGGTGAAGGGCCTGTTTCAATAGACAATAGGTGCAGGAGGAGGCCATTCGGCCCTTTGAGCCAGCACCACCGTTCAATGTGATCACGTCTGATCATCCCCAATCAGTACCCCGTTCCTGCCTTCTCCCCATATCCCCCTGACTCCGCTATCTTTAAGAGCCCTATCTAGCTCTCTCTTGAAAGCATCCAGAGAACCTGGCCTCCACCGCCCTCTGAGGCAGAGAATTCCACAGACTCACCACTCTCTGTGAGAAAAAGTGTTTCCTCGTCTCCGTTCTAAATGGCTTCCTCCTTATTTTAAGGTTTCCACCCAGCACCGTTGTTGACTCCCAAGGGAAGCTCTCGTTTGTTGAGGAGTGTTCTTCAGTCGGTGTTTTTTTTTTTTGTTTTTTTTTTTTTTTTAACCTTTCCGGCATCTATCCGGACCTTGTTAAATAAAGTGAACTCTCTCTCCTGCAGCTGTCGGAGACAAAGATTTTTACCGCCTCTAACGTCGCAGCTCTCCCTGCAGCCAGCGAGACCGTGACGATCACAGCGGGCCAGAGGTACGTATGAAACCGAGTTCCTAACGGCGCCGCTCGGTGTCGAAGCAACCCACCCCACGCCTCTACTCCCTCGAAGGTAGACACAAAACGCTGGAGGAACTCCGCGGGTGAGGCAGCATCTACAGAGAGGAGGGATTGGCGACGCTTCGGGTCGAGACCCTTCGTCGAATCGGAGGGCTGCTCTCCGGATGTGGTGGGGATGATTCCGTCGCCCGAAAATAGCCGGGGAAGAAACACCCTGAATCCGGAGGTGCGCGCGCGCGTTTGTTTTCACGCTTCTGCACCTCTTGCCCGATGGGAGAGGGGAGAAGAGGGAGTGAGACTGGTGAGGAAACGTCGCCAATTCCTTCCCACCCCCCCCCCCCCCCCCCCCCCCCCCCCCCCCCCCCCCCCCCCCCCCCCCCCCCCCCCCCCCCCCCCCCCCCCCCCCCCCCCCCACCCCCCCCCCCCCCCCCCCCCCCCCCCCCCCCCCCCCCCCCCCCCCCCCCCACCCCCCCCCCCCCCCCCCCCCCACCCCCCCCCCCCCCCCCCCCCCCCCCCCCCCCCCCCCGCCCCCCCCCTCCCCCCCCCCCCCCCCCCCCCCCCCCCCCCCCCCCCCCCCCCCCCCCCCCCCCCCCCCCCCCCCCCCCCCCCCCCCCCCCCCCCCCCCCCCCCCCCCCCCCCCCCCCCCCCCCCCCTTCTCTCCATGGATGCTGCCTCACCCGCTGAGTTCCTCCAGCAATTTTTGCGTGCCTTCGATTTTTCCAGTTTTCTTGGTCGTTGCTTCATTGTGGGCAAGTTGCCGGTGATTTTTTTTTTCCCGTTTTTTCCCCTTCGCTCCCGTCCTCCCGCCTTCTTCCCGTAACCTTTGACGCGCTTACTGAGGGCGCAACGGTGGAGTCGCTGCCTCGCATCAAATGCAGCGCCGGGTTCGATCCCGACCACGGGCGCTGTCTGTACGGAGTTTGCACGTTCTCCCCCCGTGACCTGCGTGGGTTTTCCTCCGAGATCTTCGGTTTCCGCCCACGCTCCAAAGACGTGCGGTTTTTTTTTTTTTTGTTTTTTTTTTTTTTTTTTTTTTTTTTTTTTTGTATTTTTGGTTAATTGGCTTGGCGTAAATGTAAAAATTGTCCCGAGTGTGTGTGTGTGTGTGTGTGTGGGATGGTGTTAGTGTGCGTGGATCGCTGGTCGGCGAGGACCCGGTGGGCCGAACGGCCTGTTACCGCGCTGTATCTCTTTATTTTTTTTTTTTTTGTTTATTTTTTGTTAGAAGTAAGTACAGTAGTCTGGTACTTAAGTACCTAATACATACATACATATTCTCATTCTTGTACAACTTCATACTTTTAGTTCAATAATAAAAACCAGCGAGAGAAAAAAGAAATAAAGAGTGGAATAGATAGACAAGCGAGTAGAGAAACAGAAAACAAAAAAAAAATAAAGGACAGAGGTGAAAAGTTTAAAAGATTGAAAGAGACGGAAAATGTAAAAAGAAAAGAGAGATGAGGAGAGATCTACCTATCTCATATTTTTGCCAATAAGCCGTCACCCACTTCTAAACATTTAATTTCTACGTTTTATGTTATGTTGCACCATATGCTTGTATAAAGTTGATAAACGGAGGCCAAATCTTTAAGAAGTTGGTCTACTTTGCCTAGTAAGAGGAATCTCATTTCTTCAAGATGTAGCGTTTCAGACATATTTGAGATCCACATTTTGAATGTTGGCGTAGGTGCGTTTTTCCAAAATTTAAGTATAAGTTTTTTCGCTGTTATTAGACCATAATTAAGAAAAGCTTCTTGGAATATAGTTAGTTTACTTCCCTCTTCCATTGATCCAAAGAACCGCGCTGTATCTCTAAACGAGACGGAACTAATCATGAACCTGCCCATCTCCACTTAAAAAACACCCTACCACTAGGCCTCCACCGCCGTCTGTGGCAACGAATCCCACAGATTCACCGCCCTCTGGCTAAAGAAATTCCTCCTCGCCTCCGTTCTCCAGGTTCGCCCTTTAATTCGGGGGGGGGGGGGCTGTGCCCTCTAGTCCTGGATTTTCCCACATCTCGGGTCTCGAGGGTAGGAGTTGGCGAGGGCTGTAAGTAGGTTTATTGGCCAAGTATTCACCTACAAGGAATTTGCCTTGGTGCTCCGCCCACAAGTAACAACACAGTGACAGTTACGAATGCCTCAGAAAACACTAAACATGAATAATAATAAAACATTAATGATAAAACACCATTGATCAGGCATGTGAACCAACAAAATACCAGATCAGAGGGAGGTGACAGATTTTTGGCTGTTGAGGAGAGCAACTACTCGTGGATATAAAGTGTTTTTATGTCTGGCTGTGGCAGCTTTGACAGTCCGGAGTCGCCTTCCAGAGGGAAGTGATTCACAGAGTTTGTGGCCAGGGTTGTTTGTTGGGGATGTGCCGGACTTCCCAAAGCCCCCTGAGGAAGGGGAGGTGTTGGCCTCCGCTCTGACATTCTGAAGAAGGGCCTCGACCCGAAACGTCGCCCGTTCCTTCTCTCCTGGGTGTGCTGCCTGTCCCCGCTGAGTTACTCCAGCTTTTTGTGTCTATCCTGGACAAGTTGGGCCGAAGGGGTATCATTCTAGGGCTCTAGGGATGTGAAGTTACGAAGAGAGCGTTTGGCCATCCCACTGAGGTAAAATGGCGCCCAACTTAATGCTTCCTCTCTCTCACTCTCCCTCTCTCTCTCTCTCTCTCCCCCTCTCTCTCTCTCTCTCTCTCTCTCCTCTCCACTCTCTCTCTCCCACCTTCTCCCCCCCTCTCTCCCCCCCTCCCCTCTCCTCTCCCACCTCTCATCCTCCCTTTCTCCCTCCCCCTCTCCCCCCCTCCCCTCTCTCGATCCCCTCACCCCTCTTCCCCTCTCTGTCCCTCTTTCCCCTCTCTCTCCCTCTCTCTCTCTCCCTCTCTCCCCTCTCCTCGCTCTCTCTCCCCCCCCTCTCCCTTTCACTCTCAAACCCCCCCTTCTCATCGCTCTCTCTTGCCCCCCACTCACTCCCCTCCCTCTCTCCCTTTCGCTCTCCCCCTCTCTCGCTCTCTCTCCACGCCCCCCCCTCACTCCCCTCCCTCTCTCTCGCTCTCTCCCTCTCTCGCTCCTCCACCCATCCACTCCCTCCCGTCTCTCTCCCTTCCCCCTTCTCCCCTCTCCCCCCCCCCCCCCCCCACCACTTGCAGGATCGACCTGGCGGTGTTGCCTGGGGGAAACAGCCTTCCTCGTCGGAGACGGAGGCGCCCGCCCTGGACGGCTCTGCCGCGCCCACCCTCTCGCAGCCCCTGGTGTTCAACAACTCGAAGCAGCACCCCATGCCCCAGCCCTCGCCCCCCACCACCTTCCCCCGGCACAACATGGTGAGTGGGGGGGGGGGGGGGGGGGGGGGGGGCGGGCAGCGGCGGCAAGCGCGGCAAACCTCCAACCGCCGGGCCTCGGGTCATTAGTTGGCCCACTTTGTTCTCTCCCTCTACGGGCAGTGTGCCCCCCCCCCCCCCGACGCAAGGTCAGAGGCGATAGGAGGGGAATTGGGGCATTTGGCCCATCGACTGTTGTTCTGAAGATTGTTAAGGGCTTGGACACGCTAGAGGCAGGAAACATGTTCCCGATGTTGGGGGAGTCCAGAACCAGGGGCCACACACACACACAGTTTAAGAATAAGGGGTCGGCCATTTAGAAGGGAGACGAGGAAACACTTTTTCTCACAGAGAGTGGTGAGTCTGTGGAATTCTCTGCCTCGGAGGGCGGTGGAGGCCGGTTCTCTGGATACTTTCAAGAGAGAGCTAGATCGGGCTCTTAAAGATAGCGGAGTCAGGGGATATGGGGAGAAGGCAGAACGACGGGGTAACTGATTGGGAACAAAAAAAAATACTATATTGAGAAAAGATCAGCCATGATCACACATTGAATGGCGGTGCTGGCCCAAAGGGCCGAATGGCCTCCTCCTGCACCTATTGTCTATTGATTCTACTCTGCCATTCAATCACGGACGATCTTAACAACCCACCCCCCCCACCCCCAACTACAATTCGTAAGGTCATAAGCGATAGTAGCGGAATTAGCCATCACTCTACTCCTAGCACCTATTGTCTATTGCCACACGCCCAAAACGTGCATTATCCAAAAGTGGTTTTGACCATGAGATCATAAGATAGGAGCAGAATGAGCCATATCGGTCCCCATCAAGTCCACTCGCGCCATTCAATCGCGCTGATCTATCTCTCCCTCCCAACCCCATTCTCCTGGCATCTCCCCACAACCCCGACACTACCCGCACTAAAATCAAGAAATCTCTCTACTCTCTGGCTTACAAATATCACTGACTTGGTAGGCCTCCACAGCCCGCCTGTGGCAAAGAATCCCCACAGATTCACCGCCCTCCTGCTAAGAAATTCCTCCTTATCTCCTTCCGAAAGGAACGTCCTCTAAATCTGAGGCTGAGCCCTCTGGTCCCTAGACTCTCCCACTAGTGGAACATCCTCACCACATCCCACTATCCGGGCCCGCCACACCTATTCGGTGACGTTTCAATGAGGTCCCCTCCTCAATCCTTCTAAACTCCAGCGAGTGCAGGCCTGATCCTATGACTCTGGTCCACCTGGTGTTGCGAGTACATTGTCAATTGTTCCCTATCGTGTAGGAATAGTGCTAGAGTGGATGTCCTGCCGGCAGGACCCGGTGGGACAGAAGGGCCTGATTTACGTGCTGTAACTCTAAACCAAAGCGTAAGCATACAGCACGGAAACGTGGGGATGGGACAGGTTGAGGGTTTGGGCCAAAACGCGGGCAGTGGGGACCAGAGTAGTAGATGTTGGTGTTTAATTGGGCATCTTGGTCGGAAAGGATTCCATGTGCGGAAAAAAAAAAAAAAGGGGGGGGGCCCGTTTTTCTGTGCTGGATCTCTAAACTAAACCCGGGGCGTTTTACCAAATTCCCCAGGGGGATAGACTCAGCGGCCGAAGGGCCTTTTCCACGCTGTATCTCCAAAACAAAGATCCAGGAACATTGAGCTGCCTTCCATGGGAGATCGGATATTCTGGCCAAAGGGCCTGTTATCGTGCTGTTAATCTCGAAACTAAACCGGGGGTAGGGGCATTTACCAACCCTCTCGGGCCCCGAACAGATATTTTGGGCCAAAGGGCCCTGTTTCCACACTCCTCTCCACACTCTTAAGAAGCGGGCATCTGTGCACATGGGGTCTAATTATGATGCCCCTGTCCCACGTGGAAACCTGAACGGAAACCTGTGAGACTTTGGCGCCCCTACTCCCAAGCCCAAGGGTTTCCGTGCGGTTCCCGGAGGTTTTTTGTCAGTCAGTCGCCCCAAACGTCGAAAGTGGTTTCCGTCAAAAAAAACGGTAATTTTTTTTTAGTCGAAGCCGTTGCGACGCTTAGTTTGGAGGTGGTGCCGGAGGACGAAAACCTCCGAGGAACGCACGGAAACCAATGGGTTGGGCCAAAGTCTCCAGATTTCCGTTCAGGTGGGGACAGGGGGCAATTACGCTCTTGTGCAGGGTGGTGGAGGATTGGCGGAGACTGGCAGCCTGGGGCGTAAAACGCTCTTTCCTTGACCCCCCCCACCCCCCATTCTCCACACTAAACCATGCGTTTTAATTGCCTCCCCCTGATAAGACGGCATTGAGGGCCGAAGGGCCTGTTTTCTGCGCTGTTATCTCTCTAAACTGAACCAGGGCGTTTAACCAACAGATATATCGGGCCGTTTAGCTTCCCGCTCGGTGCTGTGACGTCCCAGATGCCATTTGCGCCTCTCTCCCCCCCGCCCCTCTCCTTCCCCCTCCCTCTCTCTCCTCCCCTCCCTCTCTCTCCTCTCCTCCCTCCCTCTCTCTACTCCCTCTCGTCCTTCCCCCCGTCTCCCTCCTCCTCCCTCCCCACTCCTCCCTCTCCTCCCCCTCGCTTCCCTCTCTCTCCTCCTTCTCCTCCCTCTTCTCCTTCCCCTCCCGTCTCCTCTCCCTACCTGCCCACTCTCCCTCTCTTCCCCCCCTCGCTTCCCTCACTCTCTCTCTCGCTTCCCTCTCTCTCTCTCCCTCTCTCCCTCTCCCCTCCCCCTCACTCTCTCCCCCTCACTCTCTCCCCCCAACCTCACTCTCTCCCCCTCTCTCATCCCCCCCTCCCCCCTCTCCCTCTCTCTCCCCCTCATCTCTCAAACTCTCATCCCTCTCCCTCTCCCCCTCTCACTCTCTCCGCCCTTCCCCCCCTCTCTCCCACTTTCCACTCCCCCCCTCTCTCCCACCTCTCATCACCCCTCCCCTCTCTCACCCCCTCTCTCATCCCTCCTCCCTCTCACTCTCTCCCCCTACACGCATCCTCTCCCTCTCCCCTCTCCCCCTCCCCCCCTCTCCCACTCCCTCTCTCTCCTCCCCCTCTCTCTCACTCTCTCCCTCTCCCCCTCTCTCTCTCCTCCCCCTCTCCCCCTCACCCCTCTCTCCGCTCTCTCAATCTCTCCCCCCCCCCGCAGTCACATGCTGGGCAAGAGCTTCAGCGACAGTGGGAGAGCCCAAGGGTCCTTTGTCGGCGGTGGCGGCGGGAGCAACAGCGCCGGCTCGCAGCTCCTGGAGCAGCTGAAGACGGCGCAGGCCCTGGCGCAGTTGGCCCCAGCAAGCACACGCAAGGGACCCCGGCACCAACGCCGCCAGCTCCTCTGGGACATGGGGCCCCGCACCACAGCCCTCCGTGCTCGGGCCACTTCGGTAAGCAGCGCGCACCAGGGAAACCGGCAACCGGCGGGCAACCGCACTGATTGGAATGAACACAGTGAAATGTGGATGCTGGCTCGAAGGGCCCGAATGGGCCTCCTCCTGCACCTGTTTGTCTATTGCTTCACAGCAAGCATCGGCAGACGCCCCATCCAGGAATCCCCGTCTGTCCCCCCCCGTCTCACCCTAAATCCCGCTGTCTCGTTGTCTCTCATCTGTCTCTGTCTCTCTGCCCTCTCTACTCCCTCTCCCACCCTCACTCTCTCCCTCCCGCTTCTCTCATTACCCCTCTCTCTCATCACCCTCTCATCCACCCTCTCTATCTCTCTCCCTCTCCCTCTCCCCTCCCTCTCTTGCTCTGCCTCTCCCTCTCCTCTCCAACCCTCTCTTCACTCTATATCTCTCTATCTCTGCTCTCTCTCTCTCCTCTCATCTCTCTCGTCTCTCTCTCATCCTACTCCACCCCTCTCTCTCACTCTCTCTTTCTCTCTCTCTCTCTCTCTTCTCCATCCACCCTCAGTCCTCTCTCTCTAATCCTCTCCTCATCTCTCTCTCTCCACCCTCTCTCTCACTCTCCTCTCTCTCTCTCTCTCCACCCTCACTCTCTCCACCCTCTCATTCACACTCTCTCTCCTCTCTCTCTCTCTCCCACCCTCTCACTCTCCCTCCAATTCTCCCTCCCACTCTCTCTTCCCTCTCTCTCTCCCCCTCTCCACCCTCTCTTCACACTCCTCCTCTCCTCTCTCTCCACCCTCTCTCTCACCACACTCTCCTCTCTCTCTCTCTCTCTCTCTCTCTCTCTCTCCCGGACCTCATCATCTCTCTCTCTCTCTCTCTCACCACCCGCTCTCTCACTCTCTCTCTCTCTCTCCACCCTCTTCACTCACACTCTCTCTCTCTCTCCTCACTAAAACCACAAACTCACACTCTCTCTCTCTCTCTCTCTCTCTCTCCACCCTCACTCTCGTTCCCTCCCGCTCTCTCCACCCTCTCTCCTCATCATCTCCACCCTCTCTCTCCACCCTCTCTCTCACTCTCTCTCTCTCTCTCTCTCTCTCTCGTCCACTCTCTCTGTCTCTCTCTCTCCACCCTCTCTTCTCCACCCTCTCCTCTCACACTCTCTCACCCTCTCTCTCCCTCTCTCCACCCACCCTCTCTCTTACTCTCTCTCTCACTCTCCTCATCCACCCTCTCTCCACTACACACTCTCTCACCTCTCTCTCATCTTCTCTCCCCCCCCTCTCACCACACAACCTCTCTCTCACACTCTCTCTCTCCTCTCACTCACACTCTCTCACTCACACTCTCCTCATCTCTCTCTCCTCATCTCCGCTCTCTCACTCACATGCTCTCTCACTCATACTCTCTCTCACTCTTCCACCTCTCTCTCACTCTCCTCTCTCACTCTCTCTAACCCCTCTCTCACTCTCTCTCTCCACCCTCTCACTCACAACTCTCTCTCCACCTCCTCTCTCTCTCAACTCTCCACTCTCTCACTCTCACACCCACATCGTCGCACGAGAGATCTCCACCCTCTCACTCACACTGCTCTCAGAGATATCTAAAAAATATAGATAGAATCACCCCTCTCTCTCCTCTCTCTCTAGATATAGAGAAGAGAGAAGAATAAAAAGAGAAGAAGACACCCTCTCTCTCACCTCTCTCTTCTCTCTGCCCTCCCAGATATAGATATATATATAGAGAATGAAATAAAATGTGGCCCAGGAAATGAAGGAGTCGTCTGTCCACGGGCCGTTTGGGCAGCGGCCGTCGTACTCCAACTCCAGCATGATGGAGGTCTTCATCCCCACCAAGCAGCCGCCGCCGCCGGCCACGGCGCCGGCCAGCTCGCCGCTGCCGAGCAAGCCCGGCGGCACGCAGGTCTCGCCCGGCTCCTCGGACAACCAGCCCTCCAGCCCCCAGCCCGCCCAGCAGAAGCTCAAGCCCCAGAAGAAGAAAGCTTCCATCTCATCCAAGGTACGTGATCCTCTGTCCGCGGGCGGGACCGCGGTGACGACCGTCTCGCGTGGAACCGGCGGAACAGCGCTATCCCCGCGCAGGCGCAACTGCAGCCGCTGGTTCTCCCCGAAGATGGGCTCAGCCATGGTCACTTTGCTGGCTCGAAGGGCCGAATGGCCTACGCCTGCACCTATTGTCTAGTGTGTATACAACGCTGGCGTTAAGGGCCTGTCCCACTGTGCGAGGTATTCACGAATTCTCCCGAGTTTTCGAACTCGCAGAATGTTCGTCCCGACATTTTTCAAAATGGGATGAAAAAACATCCCGACCTACCTGATGCCCCGAGTACCTACGGCTGGCATTACGAGCCGCTACGAAATATCTACGGACTAGCTAAGGACGTTCTCCGAGTTCAAACCAGGGGAAAACTCGGGAGAATTACAGTGGGACAGGCTCTTTAGGGCAGTCACGGTGGCGCAGCCGGTAGAGGCGCGTGCCTCACGCCGCCAGAGACCCGGGCACCACCCCGGCTACGGGCGCTGCCTGCACGGAGCTTGCACGTTCTCCCCGTCACCTGCGTGGGTTTTATCCGGTTTCCTCCCACACTCCAAAGACGTGCATGTTGGTAGGTTAATTGGCTTGGTATAATAGTAAATTGTCCCTAGTGTTTGTAGGATAGTGTTAGTTGACTCCATTTAGAACGGAGAAGAGGAAACATTTTTTCTCACAGAGTTGTGAGTCTGTGGAATTCTCTGCCTCGGAGGGCGGTGGAGGCCGGTTCTCTGGATGCTTTCAAGAGAGAGCTAGATAGGGCTCTTAAAGATAGCGGAGTCAGGGGATATGGGGGGAGAGGGCAGGAACGGGGTACTGATTGGGGATGATCAGCCATGGAAATACTTGGCGGTGCTGGCTCGAAGGGCCGAATGGCCTACTCCTGCACCTATGTTTAAGAAAGGAGATGAGGAGGAATTTCTTCAGCCAGAGGGTGGAATTCAATGCCACCACTGGTGGTGGAGGTCAAGTCATTGCATATTTTGAGTTGGAGTCGAAGTACAGGATAGCGCTACAATTTTTGGCCCACCTTACTCACCGGTCGCCGGGGTGAGCAGTAGCGGGTTTCGTTCGATGAAGTTTACAAAGTATTTCCATTTACGGACTTTAATTGTCTTTCTACCACCCCGGGCTCGCTGCGCTCCCACTTGCCGGCCCCGTCGGCCACACCCGCGCAGTTGGGGGAGGGTTGCCGGGCCGGGCCGTGCCGCCATTTTGAGATTGTCTCGCGTGACAACGGGGATCCGTCAGCCCGCTCCTGCGCTGTTCGGGGGGGTTGCCAGGGCGTGCCGCCTCTTTGAGATCGCCATTTTGACTCGCGTGACAACGGGGATCCGTCAGCCAGGCCTGCGTTGTTCGGGGAGGATTGCCAGGGCGTGCCGCCATTTTGAGATTGCCGTTTTTGTTTAAAAGGCAATTTTTTAAATTAGCATGTATACAAATATTAGTAAGTGACAATTTAATTACAGATTGCTTACATAGCTTCACTTTAAAAAAAACATTTTTTTTTAAGAATAAAGATAAAGAAATAAGAAACTTAAAACTAATAGAGAGAAAAATAAGACGAAAAAATAAATTACAAATAAGAAAGGTTAAAGGGCTAAAGGTTATTTCATTGGTCACGTATACCGATTGGTGAAGTGAAATGTTTCTTGCCATTGTAGCACATTAAAAAAAAGAATACAGACATAACAATAATAAAGAGATTTTAGACATAAAAAACATCCCCCCACAATGGTTCCCACTAAGAGGGAAGGCACAATGTCCAGTCTCCATCCCATGTCCACCCATAGTCGGGCCTACTGAGGCCTCCGCAGTCGCCTTCACGGAGGCCCGATGTTCCAGGCCGTGATGGTGCCCCGGCGTCGGGAGAATCCTCTCAGCGGCTCGGGACACCTGGAGCGGCCGCTTCCTCGCCGGAGCCCGCGGCTTCCGAAGCCCACAAGGCCGCGCTGGGCGGAGCTAGATTGCGGAGATCGATCCAGGCGATATTAAGTCTAACTGTTCATCCAATCCCAAACTCAAGTTTCAACCCCGATTCACTTTCTTAACAATTCAATAAATGGTGACCATATACTAACAAAAAATTCTGGTTTGTCAATTAAGACAAATCCTATTGTGTCCAAATGCAAGGTCTCGGTCATTTCCGTAATCCACATTTTAATTGCGGGGGCTGCTGGGTTTTTCCAAAATTTTAGTATTAATTTTTTCGCAGTTATTCGGCTGTAATCGAGAAAGTGTCTCCGATTTATCGTAAAGTTTATGCCATGTTCTGATAATCCTAGTATTATTAATTTTGGGTCTGGGTCCAGTTGGTTATTGATAACTTCAGAAGTAATTTGAGATCGCCATTTTGACTCGCGTCACAACGGGGATCTTTGGCGTGACGACGGGGGCCGGCCTTTTGAGATCGCCATTTTGAACTGGCGTCTACAACGGGGTGGGAACCCCACGGGTCCACGGGCGGTCTCGCGACTTAGAAACATAGAAAATAGGTGCAGGAGGAGGCCATTCGGCCCTTCGAGCCAGCACCGCCGTTCATTGTGATCATGGCTGATCGTCCCCAATCAATAACCCGTGCCTGCCTTCTCCCCATATCCCTTGACTCCACCAGCCCCTAGAGCTCTATCTAACTCTCTCTTAAATCCATCCAGTGACTTGGCCTCCACTGCCCTCTGTGGCAGGGAATTCCACAAACTCACAACTCTCTGGGTGAAAACGTTTTTTTTTCTCACCTCAGTCTTAAATGGCCTCCCCTTTATTCTAAGACTGTGTGGGCCCCTGGTTCTGGACTCGCCCAACATGGGGAACATTTTTCCTGCATCTAGCTTGTCCAGTCCTTTTATAATTTTATATGTTTCTATAAGATCCCCCCCCCCCTGATCCTTCTAAACTCCAGTGAATACAAGCCTAGTCTTTTCAATCTTTCCTCCTATGACAGTCCCGCCATCCCAGGGATCAATCTGGTGAACCTACGCTGCACTGCCTCGATCACAAGGATGTCCTTTCCTCAAATTAGGAGGCCAAAACTGTACACAGACTGCTGCAAGGTAACCGCTGTGTCTCTCCCACACAGATCCCCTCGTCAGCGGTGGAGATGCCGGCCTCGGCCGACGTGGCAGGCCTCGGCCTGCAGTTCGGGGCCCTGCAGTTCGGCTCGGAGCCGATGCTGTCGGAGTACGAGTCGACGGTGGTGGCGGCGTCCAGCGCGGCCGTCAGTCAGCCCCAGAGCAGCCTCTACACCAGCGCCGCCAGGTAAAGCCCAGCCCCCCCCTCCCGCTGCCACTCATCAGGCCACAAGCGATCGGAGCGGTATTATAAGGTAGACTTTTCTTTTCTTCTTCTGCTTTCGTGTGGCGCGCACAGCCTGAAGTTGTTGGACAACTTGTTCTATTTGATCTTCCGTTTGTGCGCGTCGAGTTGATTGCATTAGTCGAAACAGGGCGGTCCGACCAGGTGAAGGTTGCAATCTCCCCGCCCCATAAGGTGGGCAAACATGCTGGAGAAACTCAGCGGGACAGGCAGCATCTACGGAGGGAAGGAATGGGCGACGTTTTGGGTCGAGAGCCCTTTTTCAGACAGGGAGTCGGGGGAGAGGGAAACGAGAGATATGGACGCTGATGTGGGGAGATACAGAACATGAATGGGGGTTTGGGGGGGGGGGCGGAAGACAAAAGGAAGAGGCAGAGACGGTGGGCTTGTGGGGGAGCTGGGAAGGGAGGGGAAGGAGGGAGAAAGCAGGGACTACCTGAAATTGGAGACGTCAATGTTTATACCGCTGGGTCTGTGAAAACCACCCAAGCAAAATATGAGGTGCTGCTCCTCCAATTTTGCAGTGGGACTCACTCTGGCCATGGAGGAGGCCCAGGACAGAAAGGTCGGATTGGGAATGGGAGGGGGGGGTTGAGGTGCCGTGAAGGGAGTTGAAGGAGCAGAATTGTAACGTTGTTATCGCATCCGACCGCCTCAACTCCCTCTGTCGGCTCTTTCAATATCACTGCGTGTCGAAAAAGCTGCCCCTCACAAACTTAGTTTAGAATTAGAGATATAGCGCAGAAAAGGGCCCTTCATCCCACCAGAATCCGTGCCGACCAGCGATCCCCCCCCCCCCCCACCCCCCCCCCCCCCCCCCCCCCCCCATGCACACACTAGGGACAATTTACACGGACACCAAGCCAATTAACCTACAAACCCGCACGTCTTTGGAGTGTGGGAGGAAACCGAAGCTCTCGGAGAAAACCCCACGGGGAGAACGTGCAAACTCCGTACAGACAGCGCCCGTAGTCGGGCTCGAACCCGGGTCCCCGGCGCTGCAGCTCTACCACTGCGCCACCGTGACTGCCCTTGTGACATTTTCTCCTCTCGCCTTAAGCCCACTCTCTCCGGTTCTCGCATCCCCCACCCTGGGTAAAAAGACTGTGTGCGTTTACGATAGTCACTCATAAAATCATAAGTGATAGGAGAAGAACTAGGCCATTCGGCCCATCAAGTCTACTCCGCCATTCAATCACGGCGGATCTATCTCTCCCTCCCAACCCCATTCTCCCCATAACCCCTGACACCCGCACTAATCAACAATCTATCTATCTCTGCCGTAAAAATATCCGCTGACTTGTGGTCTCTGTGGCAAAGAATCCCACAGATTCACCACCCTCTGGCTAAAGAAATTCCTCCTAAAAGAACGTCCTTTAATTCTGAGGCTGTGCCCTCTGGTCCTAGACTCTCCCACTAGTGGAAACATCCTCTCCACACCCACTCTATCTGGACCTTTCATTATTCTGTACGTTTCAATGAGGTCCCCCCCCCCCCCCCCCATTCTTCTAAACTCCAGCGAGTACAGGCCCAGCGCCGATATTCGCTCGTCGTACGTTAACCCGCTCGTTCCTGGGATCAAGGGTGCTGAGGTAACTCAGCGGGACAGGCAGCATTTCTTGGAGATGACGGGGCAGGCGATGTTCCGGGGTCGGGAGCCTTCTTCCCGACAGACGTTGGAGTGGGGGGTGACCCGATTGGGGTGTACCAAGACCGCAAGATACAGCGCGGGAACAGCGATCCGCGCAGACCAGCGATCCGCCCGTTCACACTTTCTCCTCCTGAAACGTCGGAACTCTTCTTGGTCTCCAGAGACGCTGCCTGCCTGACCCACTGAGTCACTCCAGCACTCTGTGTCTACTTCTGTGGTGATTTTCTTCCGATGTTGGGCAGAACTAGCCTGTGCCTCTTTGCGATCGAGTCATACAGACCCTTCGGCCCAACTTGCCCACGCCGACCAACGTGTCCACCTTTTCTCCAAGCTACCAGTGACCTATTCTGCATTTACCCCGATCGCCATCCCCTCTGTCCCGCTTTCACGCCTCACACTTCCTTATCTCTGCTTCCTCCCGCTCCCCCGACTCTCTGTCTGAAGAAGGGTCTCGACCCTGAGCTACGGGGAGAGGTTGGGGCAGGGCTGGGACTCTATTCCTTGGAGCGCAGGAGGATGAGGGGCGATCTTACAGAGGTGTACAAAATCTTGAGAGGAATAGATCGGGTAGACGCACAGAGTCTCTTGCCCCGAGTATAGGTTTAAGTCGAAGGGAGACATAAAATGCCGGTGTAACTCGGCGGGGCAGGCAGCAGAGAGAAGGAATGGGCGACGTTTCCATTCCAACTGTTTCCATTCCATCTTCTCTGGAGAGAAGGAATGGGTGATGTTTCCATTCCAACAGTTTTCATTCTGTCTCTGGAGACAGGGAATGCTCTACGTTTCCTGACCTTAAGGTAACTCCCGGCTGAGTTACTCCGGCATTTTTGCGCCTGCCTTCAGTTTAAACCAGTGTCTGCAGTTCCTTCCTGCGCTCGATGTGAATTGAGGCCTGTTCGAGCAGGCTTTGTAACCTGACTCCCTTCTTTAGCGTTCCCCAGTGGAGTAGGTAGAGAGAGAGAGAGAGAGAGAGACAGCTGGTGGGCGAGCAAGTGTAGAATGCCTGTTGGCGTTCCGAGCCGCGGATAGTTGGGAAGTTTGGGATGAGCGCCGCCGTCCGGTGCGCCTGTTCCTGGCGCCGGGAGCGGCCCCGAGCGCGACAGGGCGTGAACGCCAGGGACCCACCCGCGAGACGGCCCAGACACGGCGTGTGATGGTTAAAGACTCTGTGGCCATTTGGTAGAAAAGCAACACTTAGATAGAGTCACAGAGTGACACAGCGTGGAAACAGGCCCTGCGGCCCAACTAGCCCACACGGCCAACATCCCCCAGCTACACCAGTCCCACCTGCCCACGTTTGGCCCATATCCCTCCAAACCTGTCCTATCCATGTACCTGTCTAAATGTTTCTTAAACGATGGGATAGTCCCAGCCTCAACTACCTCCTCCGGCAGCTCGTTCCATACACCCACCACCCTCTGTGTGGAAAAGTTACCCCTCAGATTCCTATTAAATCATTTCCCCTTCACCTTAAACCCGTGTCCTCTGGTCCTCGATTCCCCTACTCTGGGCAAGAGACTCTGTGCGTCTGTCTACCCGATCTATTCCTCTGGTGATTTTGTACACCTCTATAAGATCGCCCCTCATCCTCCTGCGCTCCAAGGAATAGAGACCCAGCCCTGCCCCGACCTCTCCCTGTAGCTCAGGCCCCTCGAGTCCCAGCAAAATCCTCGTAAATCCTCTCTGAACCCTTTCAAGCTTGACAATATCTTTCCTGTAAAACGGTGGCCAGAACTGAACACAATATTCTAAAGACCTATTCCTTCGCTCCATGGATGCTGCCTAATGCCCCTGTCCCACTTAGGAATCCTGAAGGGAAACCTCTGGAGACTTTGCGCCCCACCCAAGGTTTCCGTGCGGTTCCCGGAGGTTTTTTGTCAGTCTCCCTAATGGTCGGAAGTGGTTTCCGTTTTAAAAATCGGTAATTTTTTAGTCGAAATCGGTTAATTTTTTCTAGAATCCGGTTTGCGATGCTCTGTTCGAGGACAGTGGGCGCCTACGAACGCACGGAAACCTTCGGTGTTCAGCGAGTACGCCAGCACTCACGCCTACGTTGCAAACCGTTCAGGCTTCCTAGTGCACCTTATGACCCGCTGAGATTTTCTTTTAGACCGGAGACGAGGAAACACTTTTTTTCTCACAGATTGGTGAGTCTGTGGAATTCTCTGCCTCAGAGGGCGGTGGAGGCCGGTTCTCTGGATGCCCTTTTCAAGAGAGAGCTGGACAGGGCTCTTAAAGATAGCGGAGAGTCAGAGGATATGGGGAGAAGGCAGGAACGGGGTACTGATTGGGGATGATCAGCCACGATCACATTGAATGGCGATGCTGGCTCGAAGGGCCGAATGGCCTCCTCCTGCCCCTATTGTCTGTTGTCAAACTCCGTACGGACAGCACCCGTGGTCGGGATCGAACCCGGCGCCACGAGGCAGCCACCCCGCCGTGCTGCCCTCTAGTGGGAGAGTCGAGGACCAGCGGGCACGGCCTCAGAATTAAAGGACGTTCCTTTAGAAAGGAGACGAGGGGGGAATTTTGCCCGTCAGAGGGTGGTGAATCTGCGGGAGGACAAGTCGACGGATATTTTTTAAGATGTAGGGAGATTAATGATGGAGGGGAGGGAGGGGGAGGGCCCCAAATATCGGCAGCCCCCCCCGTTTCACGCCTCGCGTTTTTTTTTCCCCCGCAGCGAGTCGACGCCAGCGATGGCCGCCAACCCCAGCCCGGACTCCAGCTACCAGCCCAGCGCCATCTCCGTCCCGTCCTTCACGCCCCAGAGCAGCGCCCCGTACGATGCCAGCCCCGCCCAGCGGGCTCCCTACGCCAACTCACTCTCATCCTCGCCTCAGAAAGACCTGACGCAGGCCAAGGTGACCCAGACGCCCGGCACCTTCCGTGAGGGGTGGGGGGGAGGGATGAGGGAGAAGGGAGAGAGGGAGAGGGCGGATAGAGGGTAGGTGAGAGGAGGGGGGAGCGGGCGAAGGGGGAGGGGGAGGGAGGAGGGGGTAGTGACAGGGACGAGGGGAGAGAACGGGGGAAGAGGGAGAAGTGGAAAGGGGGGAGAGGGGGGAAGGTGGGGAGGAAGGGGGGCATTTTTCTTATTGAGGGTCTGACTTGTAATTCCCCGTGGTCCTGTTTCTCTTTCAGAACGGGTTTCACACATGCATACTTCGCAGTCCATTGAAGGTGAGTCGGGACCCCCTGTCTCTGGGGGGGGGGGGGGGAAGAGGGGGGGAAAGTGTCTCAATATAGAGAGAGAGAGAGAAGAGAGGTGTCGGTGGGGGAGAGAAAGCGGGTGAGAGAGAGGAGAAGGGGGTGCAGGAGTGGTCTGCGAAAAGTGGAGGGAGAGGCGTCAGAGAAAGAGAGCGAGGGGAGGGGTAGAGACAGAGCAGAGATGGGGAGAAGAGGGGTGGTAGGAGAGGGGTAGGGAGAGAGAGAGGGTGTGGGGGTAGAGATAGATTGGGGTGGAGGGAGGGGGAGAGAGTAGGGGGGGTTGGGGTGAGAAGAAAGGGGATGGGAAAAGAGAGAGGAGAAGGGGGATTCTGGTGAGGGGTGGGGGGAGAGAGAGGGTCAGGGGGAGAGAGAGGGAGGGGAGGAGAGAGAGACGGAGAGGGGGGATGGGGGGAGATGAAGGAGGGATTGGAAAAGAGAGAGGAGAGGGGGGGATTCGGAGGGGAGGGTGGGGAGAGACATGAGGACGCGGAACTCGGTCTCTTTGGAATTGCGTAATGGAGCGAGGGTTGGGGGAAGGGGATGGGGAGAGGGAGTCGGGGGTGTGTTTATGCTCGAGGCCGCAGGCGGAAAGGGACTGTATTTGATTCTCTCATTGTTCCATTTTCCGCCTCTCTCTTCGCGTGTCGTTGTGCGTCCTAAAACATCTTGGGTTTGATTGGATTTTGCTCGCTCTCATTTGACTTTCTTCTTACTTTTTGATCGCACTCAAAATTAGTTCTCTCTCTACTCCTGCTCTGGGTTTCCATTTCCCCTCTTGTTATAAAAGAATTGGTCGATACTTTAAATTTATACCGCCTTCGTTCCTCGAGTCCTCTCGTTTCGGAAACAACTTTCCGAATTTCTTGTTTCTCTCACTTAATGTGAGCAAATCTAATATAAACGGAGCGAAAATTGAGGGAGTTCAACTCACATAATCCCTGAGCCCATTTACGTTAATACATGATGATTGTTTCATTGACGCTATCGCCTGCGTTCCTTTTTTTCAGTTTTCTCTCCCTTTTCATTTTCCCACCTCTCCCTCTTCCTTTTATTTCCCCCGCCCCCAACCTTTTTTCTTTTATTTCTTCCCGCTCTCTCCATTTTTTTTTCATCTCTATTCTATTTTCAGACAACCGTGTACTTCCCCCCCTCCTCCCCACCCCCCCCCCCTTCAAAACCCACACCCATCGCCCCCCACCACCCCCCCCCACCAACCGCCCACTCCTCCCCTCCACCCCACCGTGTAATTTCTATCTTCTTATCCCTATCTCCGAGTTCTCCCGACCTTTTCTTGTCGCTGCCTCACAAATAGATTCTGTTAACACGGTAGCGAGAGAGGCACCGCAAGCAATAACTTCACCTAACCTCTCATAACAAACAACCACTCACTCTCTTACTGCGATGGAACTCTAAACCAACTTCATTCCCTTAACACTGACGAAAACGAGCATGACATCCTCCAGGACACCACCCTCCCGCTGTTATTGTCTCCGTCCCGCATGCCGCAGCTTGGCTAGCCTGCAGTTCTGCAAGTGAAGCCCGACTTCCGCCCGGCACGTGGCCAGCATGGCTTCACTCTTCGGAACGCAGTTCCTTCTGTGTGCAATTCGTACGCTGCTCACTCGCCGAGCATCCAGCAGCACCCTGCGCCTCTGGTCCAGCCTGGGTCTCCATCTGGAGGACTCCCCAACACTACAAACGGCCCAGCCAGCAGGAGCAGTGAGGAAAGGGGGATATGGGAATTGGGGGGGGGAGAAGGCAGGAACGGGGGGTTAGCGATTGGGGACGATCAGCCATGATCACATTGAATGGCGGTGCTAATGCGGCTCAAAGGGCCGAATGGTCCCCTCACTGCGCCTGCGTCTTATTGCCTATTGCCGCTGGAGAAACTCAGCGGGTGAGGCAGCATCTTGTGGAAGCGAAAAAATCGTACAAACGTTAAGGAAATAAGGGTTTTCAGCACAGAAACGTTTCCAGAAACCAGGGGCCATCACTGGTCTTAGAATAAAGGGGAAAGGCCATTTGAGAGACTGAGGTGAGAAAAAAACTTTTTTTCAACCCCAGAGCAGTTGTGAAATTTTGTGGAATTCCTCCACAGAGGGCAGTGGAGGCCAAGTCACTGGATGGTTTATGAGAGAGGATTGTGATAGAAGCTCTAGGGGCTGGTGGAGTCAAAGGGATATGGGAGAAGGCAGAACGGGGTACGATTGGGGATGATCAGACATGAATCAAATGAATGGCGGTGCTGTGCTAATGGCCTCCACGTGCACCTTAAATTTTTTTCTATTTTCTATTTGCCTATTTCCTTCGCTCCATTAGATGCTGCCTCACCTGCTGAGTTTTCTTCCCAGCAATTTTTGTCTAACTTTGATTTTTTCCAGCATCTGCAGTTCCTTCTAAACACTATCTATTTGTCTAATTGTCTTTTGCCCATGGGTTGGGCAGCACTAATAGTGGGGGCGGCCCGGAAGAAGTGGACGTGGAGAGGATTTTCCAATCCACTAGTGGAGAAGTCCTAGGACCCAAGGGCAACAGCCTCAATTAAAGGACGTTCCTTTAGGAAGGGGATGAGGAGGAATTTCTTTAAAGCCAGAGTGGACGGTGAAAATCTGTGGAGTTTCTTTGGCCCGCAGGCGGCTATGGAGGCCACACAAGTCAGTGGTATTTTTAACGGCAGAGAATAGAGAGATTCTTGAATTAGTTGGCGGGGATGTCAGGGGTTGTGGGGGAGAAGGGCAGGAGAATGGTGTTGGGGATGGGGATTTGGGGAGAGGGAAGAGATAGATCAGCCGTGATTGATAATGGCGAGTGGACCTCGATGGGCACGAATGGGCCTAATTCTGCTCCTATCGCCTTCTTCAGAAGCCCGGGCGAATTTCGACTTGTCATAACTGAATCAGAGTAGAATGCGGCCATTCGGCCTCACCAACCATCAACCGGGAGCTTTCAATCTATTTCCCGTTATCCTCTCTTCCATCACTCCACAAAACGTTAGTAGATTAATTGGCTTCAGTAAAAAATAGTAACAAAGCCCGTAGTGTGATGTAATGCTAAGTGCTATGGGGCGGTCGGCGGCACATACACTGAACCAGGCCCCCCGAAGGGGCCTGTTTCTTCTACTCTGGTAATCACTGAACTAATCTAACGTTGAAAAAAAAAATGTGTAGAAAGGAACTTCAGATGCTGGTTTAAAGCAAATGCCGGATAAAAGTAAACTTCGGCGGGGCAGGGGCAGCATCTCTGGAGAGAAAGGAATGGGTGAACGTTACCGCGGGTCGAGAACCCACTTAGGGCACGGGTTAATCTTGATTTGGGGACGATCTAGAGGCACACACCACGATCACAATGAATGGCGGTGCTAGGCTCGCAGGGCACGGATGCCCTCCTCCTTCCAGTACCCACCTCCTCTGCTTCTAGGTAAACAGAGCAGAATGGCTCGATTCACGGCATGACTTTCCGTGTTTAATCCACGTCTGTTCTCATTTCCCCCCACCCCTAACCCCGCCCCAGGGCAGTACTTCCTCAACTCAACAGAGCAACAATCTTACATCTTCCCCAGCACCGCACGTCAACCTCAACCCCCTTGGTAAGTGTCAAACCGGGTTTTCGGAACCCCACCCCCGTAATGTTTCACCTGGTGTTGTCAACCTGGCTGCAAGGATAGTACCAGTGCTTTAGAGTCTACACGCTGTTAAAACAACAAAAGCTATCGGCCCAACTGGGAAGATGAGTTGAAAATGCTGGACTATATTAAACTCAGCGGGGGGCAGCGCAAATCTGGATAGAAGCAAAAGGTGATGTTTCAGGGCGATACCCCTTCAGACAAGTTGGGTTGGGTTGGGTTGAGTTGGGGTGAGTAGGGTTGGGTTTGGTATTGAGGCTGGGTTGGGGTTGGGTTGTCAAAACAAAATAGAGAGAAGGTAGCAGAGGAGATTTTACTAGAAAAAATAAAAAATGGTGTTGGCCTGGTTTCCAGCAACTAAGTTACAGAGAAAGGTCGAACAAGTTATGGTCATTATTCCTACCCCTTTGGAGCGCAGAAGGGTAAAGGGAGGAGGGACGTGAATTGCAGGGTCCTTTAAAAAAAATGATGAAAGGGATAGACGTGGATCAGCTTTGTCCCATTAAGAGGGCAGGGGAAGATTCAAGGCAAGCAGATGGGCATGACAAGAAGATTTAAAGGGGCCAGAAGTTTTGGGTTAACGTGAGGGGAACTTCTTTACTCAGAGGGTGGTGGCTGTATTGGTAGGGGGTGGATATGAAGCCCTTCCACCCAGCAGAAGTGGTTGGAGGAGCATCAGGATCAATTTTAAACATTCTTTAAAAAGTTACAAAGTGGATAGGTATATGGGTCGGGAAAGGGATGGGAGGGGGTAATTGTCTGAAGTTGCAGGTAGAATGGGACAAGGGGAAAACTTCTTGTTTCCGCTTGCTGTAATTGTTATATGGTTATCCAGGGGTGGGCTGGGCTGGAGCTGGTTGGGCTGTTGGGTTCCGGTGGGGCTGGTAATTGTTATATTGGTTGGGCTGATTGCGTTGGGCTGGGGTTTGGGTTGGGTTGGGCGGGCTGAGTTGGGCTGGTCAGGTTTGGGTTGAGTGTGGGCTGGGTTGGGTGGGTTGGGCTGGCGTTGGGCGTTGGGCTGGGGTTGGGCGGCTGGGTTGGGTTGGGTTGGGTAGGTTGGGTTGGCTGGATTGGGCTGGGTTGGGTTGGGTTGGGCCTGGGTTGGGTTGGGGTGGGCTGGGTTGGGTTGGGTTGGGTTGGGTTGGGTTGGGCTGCGTTGGGCTGGGTTGGGTTGGGGTTGGGCTGCGTTGGGCTGGGTTGGGTTGGATTTGGCGGGGTTGGGTTGGGTTGTTGGGTTGGGCTGCGTTGGGTTGAGGTTGGGTTGAGTTGAGTTGGATTGAGGGGTTTTGGGTTGTGTTGAGTTGAGTTAAGTTCGGTTGAGTTGTGTTTGGGTTAGGGTTTTGGTTAAGTTGGGTTGGGTTGGACCCCGTAGATAGACGCAAAATGCCAGGAAAACACCGCTCGTCCCAATACGTCATCATTCCATAAATGGCTTTTTTTCGGGACCTGATAACTTCAGTCAAAAATGATGACCGGCAGTCGCCAAAATAATCGGCAAGTGGGACAGGCCCTTAACTCTCTCTTGAACAAATCTTCCAGTGAGATTGGCCTCCACTGCCTTCAACTTCTCTGCTCTGTCTGTGCAGAGAATTCCACAGATTCACAACTCTCTGGGTGAAAAAGTTTTTCCTCATCTCAGTCCTAAATGACCGACCCCTTATTCTTAAACTGTGTGTGACCCCTGGTTCTGGACCCCCCCCCCCCCTCCCCAACATCGTGAAAATGTTTCCTGCCTCTAGCCTGTCCAATCCCTTAAGAATTGTATATGTTTCTATAAGACCTCCTCTCGTCCTAAATTCCAGTGAGTACAAGCCCAGTCGACCCATTCTTTCGTCATATGCCAGTCCCGCCTGCCCAGGAATTAACCTGGTGAACCTGCGCTGCACTCCCTCAATAGCAAAGTGTCGGAACGGAAGGGCCAACTGCAGGCCTTGGGAGCAAAGTCAATGGATACACGTCCAATGGTGGCTCAGTCCAAGACTGAACCGGTTAACGTACGATGAGCGTTTTTGCCGTCGGCGCTGGGCCCTCCTCCAAATCTTCCTTCTGGAGTTCCACCGTTGCTACCGAACCCATACACCATGGCACCTGGCCTCCTGCCCGCCTACATGGCTCCTTGATCTTCTGAGGCTTAACCCCAAAAAAAATTTAACTCTCTCTGAAAACATCCAGAGAATCGGTCCTCCGACCCCGCTGCCATTCTTCTGTGGCAGAGAATTCCTCACAGATTCACAAACTCTCTTGGTGAAGAAAGAATTTTTTTTTTTTTTTTTTTTTTTTTTTTTTCCTCTCTCAAGTCCTAAAAAAGGTAAATGGTCTTAAACTGTGTGCGACCCCTCTGGTCCTGGACTTCCCCCAACATTTTTCCTGCATGCAACTAGCCTGTCCAATCCTTTAAGAGTGTTTTACATATCAACGTGGTTAAGTTAGCTATGTCTCACTCAGATTTGTTGCTAACTAAATATTTTCTTTGTTCCCCCCTTCCCCCCCCCCCCCCCCACAGATAGACACAAAATCTGGAGTAAACTCTCGGCGGGGCAAGGACAGGCAGCATCTTCTCTGGGAGAGAAGGAATGGGCGACGTTCGGGACCAAGGCCCTTATGGGTCACGACCCTGAAACGTCGCCCCCCCACCTCCTTCGCTCCAGAGATGAATGGAAACAGTTGCCCAATCCTGGATGGCAAGGACCTTTTCCATTATGAAGAAAGACTGTGATAGATCTACGGCTTGTGTACTTCTCTGGAATTTAGAAGATTTGAGGAAGGGAATCTCAAAGAACTTACAAAAATTCTTAATGGGTTGGACAGGCAAGATGCGGGAAGATTGTTTTTTCACCGATGTTGGGAAAGTCTCCAGGACAATGGGTCACACAGGTTTTAATAAGAAAAGGGTTGAATCTTTTTTTTAGGACCCGAGATGAAAGAATATCATTTTTTCCACACAGAGAGTGGTGAATTCTGTGGAATCTCTGCCACACGAAGGTAGTTGAGCCAGTTCGTTGGCTATATTTAAAGAGGGAGTTAGATGTGGCCCTTGTGGCAATGGGATCAGGGGTATGGAGAGAAGCAGGTACGGGATACTGAGTTGAATGATCAGACCGTGATCATATTGAAATGGCGGTGGCAGGCTCGAAGGGACCGAAATGCCTCTACTCCTGGCACCTGTTGTCTATGTTTTCCTTCTCTCCAAGAGTTTGGAAAGGGAAACGTCGCCCGTCATACCTTCTGCCTGTCCCGCGATTTGCTCCGCACTCCGCAATTATGAGTCTACCTTCGACTCATGCGCACTCGGATGCCTAACCTCAGATTTGTTGTTTCTAACTAAATATTTCTTTCGTCTACTCTCTCCTCCCCCCCCACCGCCACCCCCCCCCCCCGTCACTCGGCAGCACAACACAAGTGTGGAGAGCGACGCCAACAATGAATCCACCCTCCCCCCAGCACGTTTGCCACGCTGCCAGCGCGGTGCCGGCCGTACCCCTCGCTCGAGCGTAACACGCTAGCCAAATACAGTCCAGCGCGCTGGGCAGCGGTCGGCAGCAGCCTGGGCCTGAGCCCTGGTCAGCAAAACTATCCACCGTCACCAGTCACGTCCGCGCCAGCTCCGTGGCCACCACGTCAGGTACGCAGCCGGTATGACGGGGGGGGGGGGGGGCGCAGACAGTTCCCCGGGGTGCAGACGTTAGACCGTGCCGCTTGGGCGGGGGGGGGGGGGAGGTTGGTTTCTCTCCTTGGCCTAACACAGGTTTGGGCAAAAAAGACGGGTGATGTCTGTGCGTCGTTTCGTCCGTGTTGTGTGGTCGTTCGCGTGTGGTAACCGTGGTGTGTGTGGTCGCAGATGTCTCGCATTCTGAGTCTGTCCATTCGTGTGTGTGTGTCGTTCGCAGGTTGGTCCGTTGTGTGTGTGGGGTCTTTCGCAGTGATGTATGTGCGTCGTTCGTGTGTGTGTCGTTCGCGTGTTTGTGTGTGTGTGGTATGTCGTTCGCGTGTGTGTGTGTCGTTGTGTGTGTCATTCGCGTGTGTGTGTGTCTGGTGTGTGGTGTTGTGTCGCGTGTGTGTATGTCGTTCGTGTGTGTGTGTCGTTCGTGTGTGTGTGGTGCCCCGTGTGTCGTTCGCGTGTGTGTGTGTTGGGTGTGTGTATGTCGTTCGATTTTGTGTGTGTGTGTGTCGTTTCGTGTGCGTGTGTGTGTGATCGTTTGGTGTGTGTGTGTGTGTGTGTTGGTGTGTCCGTGTTGTGTGTGTTGTCCGTGTGCGTGTGTTGCCGTGTCCGCGTGTGTGTGTGTGCGTTGGTGTGTGTGTGTCCGCGTGTGTGTGTCGAGAGGCTGTGTGTGGTCGTTTGGTGTGTGTGTCCGCGTGTGTGTGTGTCGTTGGTGGGTGCGTGCGTTGGGTGTGTGTCCGCGTGTGTGTGTTGTGTGCGTTGGTGTGTGTCCGGTGTGTGTGTGTCGTTGTGTTGTGTAAGTGTGTCCGCGTGTGTGTGCGTCGTGGTGTGTGCGTGGGTGTGTTGTCCCGTGTGGTGTGTGTGGTGTCGTTGGTTGTGTGTGCTCGGCTTTACAAGGTGGCCCAGTTGGGTAGAACTGCTGCCATCATTGCGCCCAAAAGAGTCCTGGGTTCGATCCACCCAGGTGGGCGCTGTGTGTGTGTGTGTCTGTGTGTGTGTGTGTGTCTGTGTGTCTGTGTGTGTCTGTGTGTGTCTGTGTGTGTGTGTGTGTGTGTGTGTGTGTGAGGTGTGTGTGTGTGCGGCGAGTGTGTCTCAGTCTAGTAGTGTGTGTGGTGTGTGTGTGTGTGTGTCTGTCGTGTGTGAGTGTGTGTGTCTGTCCGTGTGTGAGTGTGTGTTTGTCAGGATCGGAGGGAGTTAGTGCAGAGAGGTTAGTTAAATAAAGCCTGGAATTTTTTTTTCCCCATCCCTCCCCCACGTGGACGTCCTGGGTTAAGGCGAGGTGAATTGATTGACGTACATACACAGCGCCAGAGACCCGGGTTCCATCCCGACCATGGGTGCTGTCTGTTGGGAGTTTGCATGCTCTCCCTGTGGGTTTCCCCCCCCCCCCCGAGGGTTCCGGTTTCCACCCCTCCCCTTCTCCACACTCCAAGTCAGTGCCCGCGTGGGTTTGCTGGCTAATCGCCTTCGATGAAATATCGAACTGTCCCCAGTGTGCGTGTGCGCGTGTGTGTAGGATAGTGTGTAGGTCGCTGGTCGGGGCGGACTCTGGTGGGTGGGGGGGGGCAAAGGGCCTGTTTCTGCGCCGTCTCTCTCCTAACAACTAAACGGATCGTCCCTCGGTGACGGGTGGCCAGTAACGTTCCATTTACTGATCCTCTTCCCAGGGAAGGCTCCTCCAAATCTTCCGTCCCGGAGTTCCGCCGTTGCTACCGAACCCGTACATCATGGCACCCGGCCTCCTGCCCGCCTACCAGGTAAGATGCCGGCTCGGCTCCTTGGTCTTGTGAGGGCGGGCGCGCCGGCTCTGGACAGGGGCCCGCCGGAGGTTTACAGGAGCGGTCCCAGCAACGCGTGGGTTAACGTGCGACGAGCGTTTGTCTTACTCCTGGATTGCCGCACACATGTAACACACATGCTCGAAGTAACAAACACACTCTCGGCCCCCCCACACCTGAAACAGACCTTAGCACCTCAGGAGCAAAGCTCTCTGGCATGATATTAGTGTTCAAACTACATGTCCTCTCCCATTCAGTCCCTCAGGGTGTATGGCTATGACGACTTACAAATGCTGCTTAGACAAGTTTTCCCCTGGTAAGAAAAGCTGCTCCGTCCTCTCCCCCACTCTCAACTCCCCTCATGTCTCCCATCCCACACATCCTTCTACTCCCTTCCCCTTCATCCCATCGGATCTCCCCTCCCCCTCCCCTAACACCTCCCCCTCTCACCCTTCCGAAAGCCCTCCCTCCCCCTCCCTCCCCCCTCTCTCCCCTTCGCTTCCCCTCTCCTTTTTTCTCGATCTTCCCGCTTTCTCCTTCCTCCTCTCCTTCCCTCTCTCCTTCCCTCTCTCCTTCCATCTCTCCTTCCCTATCGTCCTTCCCGCCTCAACTCACTTCCCTCTCTCCTCCCTCATCTCCTACCCCCTCAAAACCTCGCCTGACCCCTCCCCCTCAAAATCTCCTCCCCTCACTCTCTACCCTCTCTCCTCTCTCCCTACCCTCTCTTCTCACCACCCCTCATCGCTCTCCTCCCCATCTCATCCCTCCCCTCCTCACTTCCCTCTCTCCTTCCCTCTCTCCTTTCCCTCGCTCCTTCCTGTCTCTCCTTCCCCCCTGTCTCTCCTTCAGCCCGTCTCTCCCCCCCCCCGTCTGCTCCCCCATCCTTCCCCGTACTCTCTTCTCTAAGTCAATTCCCTCCCCCGTTCTCACCCCCCCACGTCTTTCCCCCCCCCCCCGTTATACCCTTAGCACTAAGTAAATCCCCAGTTCATCTCCCCCCCGTACTCCCCCATACCCCCCCGCCTATCAGTAACTTCCCCCTGTCTCCAATCCAAACACCCCCCCGTCTCTTTCCCCCGTCTCTCCCGTCTCTCCCCCCGTCTTATCTCCCCCGTCTCTCCACCCGTACCGTAACAACCATCTACTCCCCCCTGTCCCTCTCCCCCTGTCTCTCCCCCTGTCTCTCCCCTGGTCTCTCCCCCTGTCTATCTCCCCTGTCTTCTCTCTCCCCTGTCTCCCCCCCGTCTCTCACCCCCGTCTCTCCCTCCCCCCCGTCCTCTCCCCCCCCGTCTCTACCCTCCCGTCCCCCCCCGTCTGTCCCCCACCCGTCTCTCCCCCCCGTCTCTCCCCCCCGTCTCGAAGACCCATCGTCTCTCCCCCCCCCCTTTCCCTTTCTGCCCCCCCCATACCCCCCTCTCTCTCCCCTCCCCGTCTCCCCCCCCCCCCTCTCTCCCCCCCACTCTCCCCCGCTCTCCCTCCCTCTGTTTCTTCTATAAAATACCCAGCCGGCCGGTCAGCGTCTGTGGCGCGGGAGCCGTTAAGTTGACGTTTCGGTTTGTCGGACTGGGGGCGGACGCGACTGAGGGAACGACAGCGTTGAGACGAGACGAGATCAAAAATGGGCCGATTTGCACATGCCCCCCACAAGCTTGTCCCCCGGGATAGATCGAGGGGAATAGATCGGGTAGACGCAGGGGATACGGGGAGAAGGCAGGAACGGGATACTGTAGAATTAGGCCATTCGGCCCATCAAGTCTACGAATGGCTGATCTACCCCTCCCTCCTCAGAACGGAGACGAGGAAACACTTTTTCACACAGAGAGTGGTGAGTCTGTGGAATTCTCTGCCTCAGAGGGCGGTGGAGGCCGGTTCTCTGGATGCTTTCAAGAGAGAGGCTCTTAAAGATAGCGGAGTCAGGGGATATGGGGAGAAGGCAGGAACGGGGTACTGATTGGGGACGATCAGCCGTGATCACAATGAATGGCGGTGCTGGTGCTGGCTCGAAGGGCCGAATGGCCTCCTCCTGCACCTGTTGTCTGTTGACAAACGCTCAGTGCCATCGGCCTCCTTTGAGGCGACGTCAAGCTTTCCCCTCAACCCTTTTCCGAGACTTTCTGACTCTGCGACTCTCTCTCTCCTCCAGGATTACTACGGGATTCCATTTGCCACTCCGACCACCCCGATAACGGGTAGGGAAGCCAGCTTGTCGAACAATCCGTACTCTGGTGAGCCATTTAAAAAAAAAAATTTTTACAGCAGTCCGTTGCTGGAGTGACTCAGCGGGTCAGGCAGGCAGTATCTGTGGAGAATGTGGACAGGTGCAGAGTCCTGGCGAGTTTAAGAAGGAACTGCAGATGCTGGGAAAATCTGAAGTAGGCAAAAGGGGTCTGAAGAAGGGTTTTCGCCCATTTCCTTCGCTCCATAGATGCTGCCGCACCCGCTGAGTTTCTCCAGCGCTTTTGTCTACTTACAAAGTGCCGGAGTAACTCAGCGGGTCTGTGGGGAGCGTGGACAGACAGGTACAGGGTGCTGGAGTAACTCAGTTGGGTCAGGCAGGCAGCATCTCTGGAAGCGAGATCCTCCCATCAGCCCGCAGAAAGATCCCCTCCCGAAACGTCACCTGTCCATGTCTTTTTTTTCCTTTTTTTTTTAAATAAAATTTTTAGAAACATATTAATGAAAAATACATTATTAGATACATTCACAATATTATTAATATTAAGATTTAAGACTTTATGCTTCTATACTCTTTTTAAATTTTTTTATAAAGTAGGAAAAGATAGAGAAAAATAATATAGAAAATAAGGAAGCGAATGGAGTATTAATCAATAATCCGTCATTGGAGATATCAGCATGGTTTATTATGTATACTTCTTCATCAATTCTATTATTCAGGCCTCAGTCAAGCCCTCGCACTGAGCCACTTTGACCCTGTAAATATACAATATATACAATATATATATACAAATACATCTATATACAAATATACAATATATAAGGCGACCATATCCCTCTGAAACAGCTGAACAGCTTAAGGATAAGGGGGAAATCCTTTAAGACCGAGATGAGAAAGACTTTTTTCACACAGAGAGTGGTGAGTCTCTGGAACTCTCTGCCACAGAGGGTAGTTGAGGCCAGTTCGTTGGCGATATTTAAGAGTGAGTTGGATGTGGCCCTTGTGGCTAAGGGGATCAGAGGGTATGGAGAGAAGGCAGGTACGGGATACTGAGTTGGATGATCAGCCGTGATCATATTGAATGGCGGTGCAGGCTCGAAGGGCTGAATGGCCTACTCCTGCACCTAATTTCTATGTTTCTATGTTTCTAAAAGATCCAACCTGTCCATTAGGACAAGCCTCAATCTCTCCAGATGGAGTGCCTCCGACATTTCTGTATTCCACATTTTGATTGTGGGGGATGTCGGACCTTTTCCAGAATTTTGGCATTAATTTTTGCCCAATTATTAAACCGTAATCAATGAAGATGTCTCTCTGTGTGAGAATGAACTGCAAGATGCGGGTTTTTACACCGGTGATAGCGGCCCGAGTTACTCCAGCTTTGTGTGTCCGCCTGTCCACATTCTCCGCAAGAGACGCTGCCTGCCTGACCCGCCGGCTTACCCCGGCACTCTGTACCTGTCCACATTCTCTACAGACGCTGCCTGACCTGACCCGCTGAGTCAGTCCGGCACCTCGCGTCACCTTTTGGTAAACCGGCATAATCGGCGGTAGAGATGCCGCCTCACAACGCCCGAGGGCCCCCCGGTTCGATCCCGACCGAGGGCGCTGTCTGTACGGACTTTGCCCGTTCTCCCCGTGACCCGCCAGTGCGCTTCCTCCGGGCGCTCCGGTTTCCTCCCGCACGCCAAGGACTCGCGGGTTTGTAGGCGCCTAAAATTGTGTGGGATGTGTGGGATGGCGCAAGTGTACAGGGTGATCGCTGGTCAGTATTTCCACGCTTGTATCTCTAAAATTAATTTAAAAGACAGGTTCACAGATGGGAACGTTTTGGAGGGGTGTGCAGGCCAAACGTGGGCTGGTGGGACTCGTGTAGATGGGGCAGGTTGGTCAGCACGGGCGCGTTGGGCCGAAGGGCCTGTTTCAATGCAGAATCGCTCCGTTGGTGGCCCGGCACTGCCCTCCTGTGGTGGCTGGAGGTTGTAGCTGTGTGGTCAACCTCACTCGGTGAACCAGTTCTAGTCACCACCGATACTTAAACCCCTTTCACCAAGTGCTGTAGGATCCCGTACGGTAAGGCGGCATCTGTAGAAGGAAGGGATTTGGGTCAGAATTGGGCGCGGGGGAAACCCGGGAGAACTCTTGAATTAGCTCGTACAGTGGGACTGCCCCTTTAAACCGTGCAGATGTTGCACTGGGGGGACCAGATGTTCACAGCTGCAACTCAACATCTTCTTCCTCTCTCTCTCTCTTTTCTTTCACCTTTATTCTTTTGCCCTTTTTTCCCTCCCTCCCTCCCCCCTCCCCCTCTCTCATCTCTCTCTCTCTCCCCCCCCCCCCCCCCTCGATCTCTCTCTCCTCCATCTCTCTCCTCTCTCTCTCTCTCTCTCTCTCTCTCTCGCTCTCTCTCAGACCGCTCTCTCTCGCTCTCTCTGTCTCTCTCTCTGTCTCTTGTCTCTCGTCTCTCTCTCTGTCTCTCTCTCTGTCTCTCTCTCTGTCTCTCTCTCTCTCTCTCTCTGTCTCTCTCTCTCTCTCTCTGTCTGTCTCTCTCTGTCTCTCTCTGTCTCTCTCTGTCTGTCTCTCTCTCTCTCTCTCTCTCTGTAACTCTCTGTCTCTCTGTCTCTCTGTCTGTCTCTCTGTCTCTGTCTCTCTCTGTCTCTCTCTGTCTCTCTCTCTCTCTATGTCTGTCTCTCTCTGTCTGTCTCTCTCTGTCTGTCCTCCCCCCCCCTCTGTACTCTCTGTCTGTCTCTCAGTCTGTCTCTCTCTCTTCGTCCCTCTCTGTCTCTCTGTCTGTCTGTCTCTCTCTCTCTCCTTTCACTCCCCCCACCCTGTCCTATCTACCTCTCTCACACCTCTCCCTCTTTTACTCTCCTCCCCATTTTCTTTCTCTCTCTCTCTCTCTCTCTCTCTCCCCCCCTTTCCCTCACTCTCTGCTCTTTTCTCACGTTCCTTCATCCCTCCCTATCTCTCTCCCTCTATCAATCCCTGTCTCTCTTTCTCCCTCCTGCTCTCCGCTCTTCCTTTCTCTCTCTCCCCTCCCCCCCCCGTTCCCTCCGCCAGGGGACCTGACCAAGTTTGGTCGCGGTGACGCCTCCTCGCCAGCCCCGGCCACCACGCTGGCCCAGCCGCAGCAGAACCAGACGCAGACGCACCACACCGCCCAGCAGACGTTCCTCAACCCGGCCCTGCCTCCCGGCTACAGCTACACCAGCCTGCCGTACTACGCCGGCATGCCCGGCCTCCCCAACACCTTCCAGTACGGCCCCGCCATGTTCGCCGTGAGTATTCGCCGCGGGGTCTTGAAGATAATTTGAGGAAGGACATTCTTGCTATTGAGGGAGCCCAGCGTAGGTTCACCAGGTTAATTCCCGGGATGGCGGACTGTCATACGCTGAGAGAATGGAGCGGCTGGGCTTGTACACTC
Source organism: Okamejei kenojei (assembly GCA_035221665.1). NCBI lineage: Eukaryota > Metazoa > Chordata > Chondrichthyes > Rajiformes > Rajidae > Okamejei > Okamejei kenojei. The sequence goes on along the minus strand of JAVHYY010000600.1, from coordinate 21,405 downwards.
TGGAGTTTAGAAGGATGAGAGGGGATCTCATTGAAACGTATAAGATTATTAAGGGTTTGGACACGCTAGAGGCAGGAAACATGTTCCCGATGTTGGGGGAGTCCAGAACCAGGGGCCACACACACACACATTTAAGAATAAGGGGTCGGCCATTTAGAACGGAGACGAGGAAACACTTTTTCACACAGAGAGTTGTGAGTCTGTGGAATTCTCTGCCTCAGAGGGCGGTGGAGGCCGGTTCTCTGGATACTTTTTCAAGAGAGAGCTAGATAGGGCTCTTAAAGATAGCGGAGTCAGGGGATATGGGGAGAAGGCAGGAACGGGGTACTGATTGGGGATGATCAGCCGTGATCATCAATGAATGGCGGTGCTGGCTCGAAGGGCCGAATGGCCTCCTCCTGCACCTATTGTCTATTTTCTTGATCAATACGGGTATCGGGGATTATGGGGAGAAGGCAAGAGAATGCGGTTGGAGGGAGAGATTGATCAGCCCATGATTGAATGAATGAATAATTTATTGGCCAAGTGTTCACATACAAGGAATTTGCCTTGGTGCTCCGCCCACAAGTGACAATGAATGGTGGAGTAGACTCGATGGGCCCCCCCTTATCTGAGGAAAGATCAGTAGGTCGTAGGGGAACGGAGCAAATTAGGCCATTCGGCCCATCATGTCTACTCCGCCATTCAAATCATGGCTGATCTATCTCCCCCTCCTAACCCCATTCTCCTCCCCGTAACCCCTGACACCCGCACTGTGCCGGCTCTGGAGAGGCGGGGCTTACGAGAACGATCCCAGGAACGAGTGGGTTAACGTTTCGATGAGCGTTTGTCGGTGCTGGGCCTGTACTCGCTGGAGTTTAGAAGAACGAGGGAGGGGGGGGGAATCGAAACGTCACCAAATAGTGAGCGGCCCGGATAGAGTGGATGTGGAGAGGATGTTTCCACTAGTGGGAGAGTCTAGGACCAGAGGGCACAGCCTCAGAATTAAAGGACGTTCCTTTAGGAAGGAGATGAGGAGGAATTTCTTCAGCCAGAGGGCGGTGAATCTGTGGGATTCTTTGCCACAGACGGCTGTGGAGGCCACAAGTCAGTGGGTATTTTTACGGCAGAGATAGAGAGATTCTTGATTAGTGCGGGTGTCAGGGGTTACGGGGAGAAGGCAGGAGAATGGGGTTGGGAGGGAGAGATAGATCAGCCGGGATTGAATGGCAGAGTAGCCTCGATGGGCCGAATGGCCTACTTTTTATGGCCCTAAGAGCTGGGTAGGGCTCTTAAAAATAGCGGAAAAAAAAGAGGAGTCGGGGGATATGGGGAGAGAAGTCCCATTTAGAACGGAGACGAGGAAAACTTTTTCTCACAGAGAGTGGTGAGTCTGTGGAATTCTCTGCCTCAGCCAACCAATCCCATAAATCAGTCCGGCGGTGGAGGCCGGTTCTCTGGATGCTTTCAAGAGAGAGCTAGATAGGGCTCTTAAAGATAGCGGAGTCAGGGGATATGGGGAGAAAAGGCAGGAACGGGGTACTGATTGGGGATGATCAGCCGTGGTCACATTGAATGGCTGGCGCTGGCTTGAAGGGCCGAATGGCCTCCTCCTGCACCTATTGTCTATTGTCGATTTTTCTCCTATGACTAATGAAGATGAGCTTTGTTGTGCATGCTCTCTATTAACAGTTCCAATATATCATCGATATATATCGATCCACGCGAGCGCAGCGGGTAGAGCTGCTGCCTCACAGCGACAGAGTCGCGGGTTCCATGCTGACTACGGGCGCTGTCTGTACGGAGTTTGTGCTGCTTCTCCCCGTGACCCGGGTGGGTTTCCTCTGGGTGCTCCGGTTTCCTGCCACATCCCGACGTCGTGGAAGCCGGCCCTGGCGCTGAGCCCACGCCGTCCATCGATCACCAGGTCCACTCGCTCTCTCCCGCACGCGCCGGGGACGGTTTACAGAAGCCAATTAACATAGAAGCGTAAAGCGATGGGCCTCAGTGAGGCCTAGCCGTTTCCGTGGCAACCGGAGCCTGAGCCTCGCCGCTGTGAAGGGGCGGGCGAACGGATTTTCTTCTTTCGGAGAAACAAACTCGGCCATAGGAACATAGAAAATAGGTGCAGGAGGAGGCCATTCGGCCCTTCGAGCCAGCACCGCCATTCATTATGATCATGGCTGATCGTCCCCAATCAATAACCCGTGCCTGCCTTCTCCCCATATCCCTTGACTCCACCAGCCCCTAGAGCTCTATCTAACTCTCTCTTAAATCCATCCAGTGATTTGGCCTCCACTGCCCTCTGTGGCAGGGAATTCCACAAATTCACAACTCTCTGGGTGAAAAGGTTTTTTCTCACCTCAGTCTTAAATGGCCTCCCCTTTATTCTAAGACTGTGTGGCCCCTGGTTCTGGACTCGCCCAACATTGGGAACATTTTTCCCGCATCTAGCTTGTCCAGTCCTTTTATAATTTTATATGTTTCTATCAGATCCGCCTCCTCATCCTTCTAAACTCCAGCGAATACAAGCCTAGTCTTTTTAACCTTTCCTCATGTGACAGTCCCGCCATCCCAGGGATCAATCTCGTGAACCTACGCTGCACTGCCTCATTATTATAACCGACAAACCCGGACATCTTTGGAGTGATTACTGCGGGGAGGCTGCATGGGAACAGTTTTTACTCCCCTGGACTGTTTTCCCTGAAGGACAGCTTTTTTCCCTTTTTTTTTAAAACACTGAGTGGCAATTTGCAGAGGCCCAATTAACCCACAAACCCGTCTTTGGGAGGTGGGAGGAAACCGGAGCAACCAGATGGTAAACCCGCCCAGGTCACGGGGAGAACGTGCAAACTCCACGCACAGGCAGCACCCGTGGTCGGGAGGGAACCCGGGTCTCCGGCGCTGTGAGGCAGCAACTCTACCCGCCGTGACGGTGAGGGGGGGGTCAAGTGGAAACACGTCTTTGGAGCGATTACTGCGGGAAGGCTACATGGGATCAGTTTTTTTTCCCCCTAGACTGTTTTCCCTGAAGGACAAAACAAGATTGTAAGCTTTTTTGCTTTTTTAACCCAGTCGACCTGCGACTGATTCTCTCATTCTCCCGTTCTCCGCAGGTCCCGCCAGCCTCCTCCAAGCAACACGGTGTCGGCGTAAACGTCAACGCCACGGCTACAGCCTTCCAGCAAGCGAGCGGATACGGGACGCACGGATACAGCACCGGTATGCCGTCAGCCCCCAGAGGCACCGCGCTGGAAACAGGGCCCACCCACCGAGGCCCCGCCGGCCAGCCATCACCACATACTGCATCATCACGGACACACACATGGACACACATACCTCACACGCTCACTCACTCACACACACACACACCACACATTCAACAGACGCACTCACGACCACACACGCACACACACTCCCACGACACACACACACTCACACACACACCACACACGCACACACACTCACTCACTCACACACACCAACACACACTCGCACACAACACACCACGCACACACACACACGCACACACACACCACCCAACACACCACACACAATCCACCACATACACACACATACACACACCACTCACAAACCACCCACGCACACACACACACACCACACATAATCTCACACACACACACACACACACACACACACTCACACTACTCACACACACACACACACACCCACACACACTCACACTCACACACACACACACACACACCACAACACACACACACACACACACACACACACACCACGCATACACCACACACACGCACACAGACACACAGCACACACACCCCCACACACATACACAACACACCGCACACAGACACACGCACCCCACGCACCACAGAACACACACCCATGCGCGCGCCACACACACACACACACACACACACACACACCACGCACACACCACACACTCACTCACTCACACACACACATACACCACACACCACCACACACCACCACGCATACACACACATACACACACACACCACACACCCACACACACACACGCACACACTCCACACACTCACACACACCACAACGCACATACACACACACCACACACACCACATGCACACACACACACACACACGCTCACTCACGCACGCAAGCACACACGCAGCATGCGCGCACACACGCCCACACCACACACCACAGAGTCTCTTGCCCAGAGTAGGGGAATAGAGGACATGGGTTTAAGCTGAAGGGGGAAAGATTTAATAGGAATCTGAGGGGTAACGTTTCCACACAGTGTGGGTGTATATGGAACGAGCTGCCGGAGGAGGTAGTTGGAGGATGTAGTTTTTTTCCCAGCAAAATGGCACTGCGTAAATATACTGATTTCCTCAGCAAAATACTGCTTTTAGGGGTACCAGAATACTGAAATGCTCTGACAAAACCTGGCAGTCCCGGGCGGGTTTTCAGACTGACTCGACGGTTTTCTCCCCCCGCAGCCGGTGTGTCAGTAACGTCGAGCAACACGGGTGTTCCGGACATCTCAGGGTCTGTGTACAGCAAAACGCAGCAGGTGAGGACGAGCGCGTGGGGGAGGTCGGGCAGCAACGCTCGCTGCAGAAGGGTCCCCGTTCCAGAGACGGGCACACAAAGCACTCACGGTGGCGCAGCGGGTAGAGCTGCTGCCTCACAGCACCGGAGACCCAGGTTCCATCCCGGCTACGAGTGCTGTCTGTACGGAGTTTGCATGTTCTCCCCCTGACCGCGTGTGTTTTCTCCGAGACTCTCCGATTTAATTAAGCCTTAATTAATTTATTTAGACTCTCTGAAAAAGACTAATGGCCCTGTCCCACTGCACGAGTTCATTCAAGAGCTCTCCCGAGTTTAAAAAAAAAAAAAATCCAACTCGTGGTAAGCACGGAGAATGCACGCAGCGGGTACGTCGGAGCTCGGGGACGTCCCTTAGCGGTTCGTAACGCTAACGGCAGGTACTCGGGAAGACTCGCTAACGGCAGGTAAGCCCGGGAAGACTCGTGAAGATTTTTCAACATGTTGAAAAATGTCCACGAGAGCCCCGAGTACCGACGAGCGGTCATTGCAGTAAATCTCCGAGTTCGAATCAGGGCAAACTCGGGAGAACTCTTTGGAATGAACTCGTACCGTGGGACAGGGCTTAAAGGGTTCCACGAAGGTGAATTTTCCGTTTGCGTTTCCAGCAGCGCCCAGCGCCTGTCCCCCGCAGCGGCAGAGACCCCGGTTCGATCCTTTGACCTCGGGTGCTGTCTGTCCGCGTGGTTCTCTCGCCGTGACCCTCGTGGGTTTTCTCAGGGCGCTCCGGTTTTCTCCCACGTCCCAAAGACGTGCCCGTGCGGGGTTTGTGGGTCGATCGGCCCCTATGTAAATCACTCCCTAGTGTGTAGGGAGTGGATGAGAGAGTGGGATAAAGTGGAACTAGTGTGTGGACGGGCGATCGCCGGTCGGCACGGACTCGATGGGCCGAAGGGCCTGTTTCCAGTGAATGAGGAAGTGGGATAGCATGGGACTAGTGTGAAGGGGCGATCGATGGTCAGTGCGGGCTGAAGGGCCTGTTTCGTTGCTGGAGAGAGTACAGAGGAGATTTACTAGAATGTTGCCTGGGTTTCAGCGACTAAGTTACAGAGAAAGGTTGAACAAGTTAGGTCTTTATTCTTTGGAGCGCAGAAGGTTAAGGGGGGACTTGATAGAGGTCTTTAAAATGATGAGAGGATAGACAGAGCTGACGTGGATAAGCTTTTTCCGTTGAGAGTAGGGAAGATTCAAACAAGAGGGCATGATTTGTGAATTATGGGACAAAGGTTTAGGGGTAACATGAGGGGGAACTTCTTTACTCAGAGGGTGGTGGCTGTGTGGAATGAGCTTCCAGTGGAAGTGGCGGAGGCAGGTTCGATTTTATAATTTAAAAATAAATTGGATAGGTATATGGACGGGAAAGGAATGGAGGGTTATGGTCTGAGTGCAGGTAGATGGGACTAGGTGGGAGTAATGCCCCCGTCCCACTTAGGAAACCTGAACGGAAACCTCTGGAGACTTTGCGCCCCACCCAAGGTTTCCGTGCGGTTCCCGGAGGTTCTTGTCCTCCGGCAACCACCTTCAACTAGCATCGCAACCGGCTTCGACTAAAAAAATAACCGATTTTTAAAACGGCAACATATATTTTTAGTCGCGGCCGGTTTTGAATTTTTTTGAAATAATCGCCGGATCATAGAAGATGCGGAAACCACTTTTCGACCATTAGGGAGACTGACAAAAACCTCCGGGAACCGCACGGAAACCTTGGGTGGGGCGCAAAGTCTCCAGAGGTTTCCGTTCGGGTTTCCTAAGTGGGACGGGGGGCATTATGGTCTAAGTGCAGGTAGATGGGACCAGGTGAGAGTAAGTGTTCGGCACGGACTAGAAGGGCCGGGATGGCCTGTTTCTGTGCTGTAATTGTTAAATGGTTAAATCTCGTCCAAATGTAAACTTAAGCTTCTGTTTCTTCTCCCCCCGTCTCCGCAGTCTTTCGAGAAGCAGGGCTTTCACGCCGGCACGCCGGCTGCCTCCTTCAACCTCCCCTCGGCCTTGGGAAGCGGCGGTCCGGTGAACCCCGCCACTGCCGCCGGCTACCCGCCGCCGTTCATGCACATCCTGACTCCCCACCAGCAGCAGAAGCACTCGCAGATCCTGCATCTCCAACAAGATGGCCAGGTACTACTACCTCGCGACTGCAGGCGGCCCGCCGCCAGGGAACGGACGGAACTAGTGCGAGCGGGCGATCGCTGGTCGGCCCGGACTGGGTGGGGGCCGCAGGGCCTGTTCCCAGCCAATGAGAAAATTGGGTAGACAAAAAAGCTGGAGAAAGCTCAGCGGGTGAGGCAGCATCTATGGAGCGAAGGAAATAGGCCACGTTTCGGGCCGAAGCCCTTCTTCAAAGTGGGGCCAGCACAGAATGGGGTTAGGACAATAGACAATAGGTGCCCGAGTTGGCCATTCGGCCCTTCTAACCAGCACCGCCATTCAATGTGATCATGGCTGATCATCCCCAATCAGTAACCCCGTTTCACACAGAGAGTGGCGAGTCTGTGGAACTCTCTGCCACAGAAGGTAGTTGAGGCCAGTTCATTGGCTATATTTAAGAGGGAGTTAGATGTGGCCCTTGTGGCTAAAGGGATCAGGGGGTATGGAGAGAAGGCAGGTACGGGATACTGAGTTGGATGATCCGCCATGATCATATTGAATGGCATGCAGGGCTCGAAGGACCGAAGGCCTACACCTGCACCTATTTTCCTATGTTTTCTATGTTTCCCGCCCTCCCCATATCCCTTGACTCCACCAGCCCCTAGAGCTCTATCCAGCTCTCTCTTAAATCCATCCAGTGACTTGGCCTCCACTGCCCTCTGTGGCAGGGAATTCCACAAATTCACAACTCTCTGGGTGGAAAAGTTTTTTCTCAGCTCGGTCTTAAATGGCCTCCCCTTTATTCCAAGACTGTGTGGCCCCTGGTTCTGTACTCGCCCAACATTGGGAACATTTTTCCTGCGTCTAGCTTGTCCAGTCCTTGTATAATTTTATATGTTTCTATAAGATCCTATAATGATTCTATAATGATCACGGCTGATCATCCCCAATCAGTAACCCCGTTCCTGCTTTCTCCCCATATCCCTTGACTCCGTTAGCCCCACCAGCTAAATCTAACTCTCTTGAAAACATCCGGTGAATTGGCCTCCACTGCCCTCTGTGGCAGAGAATTCCACAGATTCACAACTCTCTGGGTGGAAAAGTTTTTCCTCATCTCAGTCCTAAATGGCCTAAACCCCTTATTCTTAAACTGTGTGTGTGACCCCCCCCCCCCCCCCCCCTTGGTTCTGGACTCACCCCAACATGGGGAACATTTTGTTTTGCAAGAATAAAGAACTGCAGCGCTGATTTACACCAAGGATAGACACAAAGTGCTGGAGTAACTCGGGGAGGGGGAGGGCGGGTGAATGGAGATGACGGGTGCAGTGGGCTAAATGGACTTGTTTACCCAGTGGTGCGTGTGAGAAGGAACTGCAGATGCTGGTTTAAACCGAAGATAGACACAAAGTGCTGGAGTAACTCAGCGGGACAGGCAGCATCTCTGGGGGGAGGGAAAAGAGTTTTAGGTCGAGACCTTTCTTCAGTCTTCGTTTGTCCTTTTGTGCCTTTTCATATCTCTCGCTTGGGCAGCTTTCACCCCAGTGGGTGTGATTCATGATTTCTCTTAACTTCAAGTAGCCCTCTCCATCCCTCCCCCACCCACGTCTCACCTGCGCCAGCAATCAGCGAACGATGGCCTGGTAGGCAAAAGCGCTGGAGAAACTCAGCGGGTGCGGCAGCATCTATGGAGCGAAGGGAATGGGCGACGTTTCTGCACCCGCTGAGTTTCTCCGGCACTTTTGTCTACCTTCGATTTTCCAGCATCTGCAGTTCCTTCTTAAAAGCTAACAATGGCCTGTATGTTCCCATTGTCATCGTTGCTTTTTTGCATATCTTTCATTCATTCTTCGCTCTATCTCCCCCTCTCCCTCTCCCTCCTCCCCCTCTCCCTCCTCCCCCTCCCCCTCTCCCCCCCCTCTCTCTCTCTCTCTCTCTCTCTCTCGCCCCCTCTCTCCCCTCTCTCCCCCTCTCTCTCTTCCTCTCTCTCTTCCTCTCTCTCTGTATCTCTTCCCCTCTCCCTCTCTCCTCTTCCTCCACGCTCTATTCTCTCCCTCTCCCATTTCTCTCTCCTCGTTGTCTCTGTCTCTCTCCCCCTCTCATTCTCTCCCTCTCTCCCCTCACCTCCCCCCTCTCCACATCACTGTCTTATCTCTCGTTACCCTCTCCCCCTCTCCCCCGACTCTCAGTCTAAAGAAGGGGTCCGACCCGAAACGTCGCCCATATCCTTCTCTCCAGAGATGCTGCCTGTCCCGCTGAGTTACTCCAGCATTTTGTGTGTGTGTGTGTTGTCTCCTCTCTCTCCCTCTCTCTCCCTCTCCTTCCCTCTCTCTCTCTCTCTCTCTCTCTCTCATCCACACTCTCTCTCTCTCTCACCTCTCTCTCACTCTGTCTCTCTCTCTCTCTCGCCTCCAACTTCTCTCTGTCGATCTCTCTCTGTCTCTCTCTCAGTGCTCTCTCTTCTCCCTCGCTCTCTCTCTCTCTCTCTCTCTCGTCTCTCTCTCTCTCTCTCTCTCTCCTCTCTCTCTCATCACTCTCTCTTCTCCCCTCTTCTCTCTCGCTCTCATCTCTCTCTCTCTGTCTCCCTCTCTCTCTCTCATCTGTCTCTCTGTCCTCTCTCCCTCCCTCCGTCTCTCACTCTCCGACCTGTCTCTGTGTCCTGTCTCTCTCTCTCTCACCCTCTCTCTCTCCCTCCTCCGCTCTCTCGTCTCTCTCTCATCCGTTTCTCTCTCCTCCTCTCTCGCTTCTCCCTCGGTCTCCGCCCATCTCTCTCCTCTCCGTCTCTCCCTCCGGCGCTCGTCTCTCTCTCCGGTTCTCCCGCTCTGTCCGTCTCTCTCCCTCTCTCCCTCCTGTCGCTATTAACCGTCTCTCTCTCCGTCTCTCCGGCTCTCCGAGCGTCCTGCTCCACTCCCGCGTCTCTCCAATGTATTGTCTTCTCCCTCTGGTCTGTCTCTCTTGCCTCTTTCTCTACGGTTAAAAAACCAGCGTCTGCAGTTCCATCCCACGAATGAATGTGCGAGTTTCCGTCCCCGATTTTCCGTCCCCCGTCTGTTCCTGGGCTTGTTGGTGGAGGAGGGGGGGGGGGGGGGGGGGGGGGGGGGGGGGGGAGGGGGGGGGGGGGGGGGGGGGGGGGGGGGGGTGGTGGAGAGGGTGGGGGGGGGGGGCGGGGGGGGGGGGGGGGGGGGGGGGGGGGGGGGGGGGGGGGGGGGGGGGGGGGGGGGGGGGGGGGGGGGGGGGGGGGGGGGGGGGGGGGGGGGGGGGGGGGGGGGGGGGGGGGGGGGGGGGGGGGGGGGGGGGAGGGGGGGGGGGGGGGGGGGGGGGGGGGGGGGGGGGGGGGGGGGGGGGGGGGGGGGGGGGGTGGGGGGGGGGGGGGGGGGGGGGGGGGGGGAGGGCCGCCGTTTCGGGGGAGGATAAAATAATCTCTCCTCAGTGTTTCTTTTTTTTATGCGTGCTTGCGTCTCTTTAAAGAGCGGCTCTCGGGGCATGCGCACTCATGCCAGTAGCACCTCCAGCAGAAGTCGCAGGTTCAACAAGTCGGCGTACAACAGTTCTGGTTCAGGCTACTGGGGCCCAAACTGAGCAGACGGAAGACTAAATCCCCCCCACCTCCCCATCCCCCACACCCCCCCCCCCCCCCCCGCCCCGTCCCGCTAACAACAGTATCCACGCCTTTGGAAATTCACGGAAATGGAAAAAACAAACCCGAAAACGAACTCCCCCCGCCTCAACACCCGGAAAAAGGAAAGCGGAATCATTCCCCCCCCCCCCCTACCCCCCCTCCTCTGAAAAAAGCAGCGGGACCTCTCTATATCTGCTCTCATCCTCACTCCTCCTTCTCTCTCTCTCTTCCCCCGCTCCGAGGAAAAAAATTAAAACCCCGCCCGCCGTACCGGCGATACCAAAACCAAAACGGCAACGTGGAATATGCAGTTTTAAAAGGCTGAAAGTTTTTTAAAAAAAGGCTCCGCGTGATGCTGTGATGCCCATCTTCTACTGATGTATGTAATATAGAATTTGTACCCCCCCTCGCCCCCCCTCCTTTATCTCTCCCCCCCCTCCCTCCCCCCCCATTAAAATTACCACATGAGCTTGTTTGTTTTTATCTTCCCAGCCCCACTACCGTCCCAGGTCCCGATTAAAAAGGGGCTCTCCACTGACCTAGTGCAAGGAATTTTTGTTTTGTTTACTGATATTAATCCCCCCCCCCACCCCCCCCCCCCCCCACACACAACACACACCTTTCGCCTCTTCTCCCCGCCACTCTCCCAACCACCCCCCCCCCTACCCCCCGCCCCCATTCTTTAGGACTTCAAGTAACAAGACATGGGTCTCCTTATATGGCTTATTAATGAATGGAGTTATTTTGTACTTGTGTTTTCAAATCCAGTGAATGATTTTGTGTGAATATATAAAAAAAACCAAAGAACTGTAGATGGGATCAGTTTTCCTTCTCACCTGCTCTTATGGCTTTTTTTTTTTGTAATTACTTTCATGACCGAAAAAAAGGAAAAAAATGGAATTGCATTGAGAACAACTTTTATTAACGGCTCGTTCTTTGAGGCAGCCCGGGCTTGGTTTGGTTTGGTTTGGTTTGGTGTGTAGGCCCAAGCTCGGAAACCAGGCCCCTGGGCCCACCGGGTCCGCTCCGACCAGCGATCGCCCGTTCACACGCTAGTTTAGCTTCGAGATACTGGTCCTAAATGGCCGACCCCTTATTCTCAAACTGTGTGTGTGTGTGTGACCCCCTGGTTGCGGACTCCCCCAACGTGGGGAACCATTTTTCCTACCTCCAGAGTGTCCAATCCCTTACGAGTTTTCTAAGATTCCCTCTCATCCTTCTAAATTCCAGTGAATGCAAGCCCCGTAAACTGTAAACTGCCCGCTCGTGTGTAGGTAGGGAGTGGATGAGAGAGTGGGAACAAGTGTGCGAGACGGGCGATGGATGGTCGGCACGGACTCTGTTGGCCGAAGGGCCTCTTTGTACGCTCTGTCGAACCCAAACCATCATGCGAAGCATCGATTTTGTGGGCCGGCGGCCCTTTACCTGTGCTGTACCAGCACCTCGCATTATCCAAGAGTAGTTCAGACCATATCATGAGACATAGGAGCAGAATTAGGCCGTTCGGCCCATCAAGCCTACTCTGCCATTCAATCATGTCCGATCGATCTCGCGCTCCTTAACTCACTAAAGGGGGCAACCCCATTCTCCTGCCTTCTCCCCGTAACCCCTGACAGGAATCTTATCTATCTCTGCCTTAAAAATATCCACCGACTCGTGGCCTCCACCAGTCTGAAATAAATACAGTCGCTTAAATCGGGGTTTGGCATTAAACGTGCAAACACGTTATTTCACAAAACGCCCAACTCGAGCGATAGCCTAAGGCGTGGCGTTGCCTCACAGCGCCGGAGACCCGGGTTCGATCCCCACTACGGGCGCTGCCTGTACGGAGTGTGCACGTTCTCCCCCGTGACCTGCGCGGGTTTTCTCCAGGCGCTCCGGTTTCCCCCCCGCGTCTTCCTTCCAAAGACGCGCAGGTTTGTAGGTTAATTGGCTTCGGTTAAAATTGTAAATTGTCCCGAGTGTGTGGGAAGGGGTGAGGGGGGGGTGGGCGATGCGGTGGGGGGGGGGGGGAGTGTTGCCACACTGAGGGAGTGAGTGCCCCAGGAGGGGCGAGGTTAAATGGCAGCCGGGGATGGAAGGGCCGAATGGCCTCCCCCTGCTGCTGCTCCCCTCGCCCGCAGGCAGAGCAAGACCCCACAGACGCCAAGGTAAAGGGTGGATGCTGATGGGAGAGAACTCTACCGCCTCTCGCCCCTCTCCTCCCCCGCCATCCTCTCCCTCTCGCTCCCCATTCTCTCTCCCTCCCCTCTCCCTCTCTCTCTCTCACCCTCTCTCCCTCACTCCCCTTTCCCTCTCCTCTCTGAGTCCTCTCCTCCCCGCCCTCATCCCTCTCTCTCTCGTTCCTCCCTCTCCCTCCCTTTCATTTTCTCCCATCTGTCTCTCTCCTCTTTCTTCTCTCTCCCCTCATCTTCTTCACTTCTCTCTCCTCCTTACCTCTCTCTCCCTCCAACCTCCCTCTCTCTCTCTCCACTCCCTCTTTCTCTCTCTCCTCTCTGTCCCCTCCCACTCCTCTGTTCCTCCTCTCTCTTTCTCTGCTCTCTCCCCCTCTCTCCCCCTCCCTCGTCCCTTTCTCCTCAATCAAATTTCTCCCCTTCTCTCTCTCTCCCCCTCTCCCATCTTTCTCCCTCTCTCTCTCTATTTCTCGCTCTGTCTCTCTCCTCTCCCCCCTCACCGCCTCTCTCTCCTCCTTTTCTCTCTCTTCACTCTCTCTTTTCTCCTCTCTCACTCATTTTTCTCCCCTGACACACCTCTTTCTCTCTTTCCCTCACCCCCTTTCCCTCTCCCTTTTCTCTTCTCTTTTCTCCCCGTCCCCCGTCCCCTCACACTTCCCCCCCATTTCTCCTCTGTCTTGACTCAACCTCTTTCTCTCCTTCCCTTCCCCCTCCCCCCCTCACCCCTCAACTCTTCATTTCTCTCTCTCTCTCCCCCTCCTCTCCCCCCCCTCCTCCCTTTTCCTCTCTCTCTCTCTCTCTCCCCCTCTTCTCTCCCTTTCTCTCTATCCCTCTCCTCCTTCTCTCTCTCACTCTCAGTCCCTCTCCTCCTCTCCTCTCTCCACTCCTCCCCCTCTCTCTCTCTCTTTCAATTCATTCTCCTCTGTCTCTCTCTCCCCTCTTTGTCCTCTCCTCTCTCTCCCTCCGCACAATCTCTCCCTCTCTCACTCTCTCATTTCTCTCCTCATTCTCCTCCCCTCCTTCCTGTCCTCTCTCCCTCTTTTTTCCCTCCCCCTCTTCTCTCCTCTCCTCCTCTCCTCCACTCATTCCTCTCTCCTCCTCTCCTGTCCCCCTCTCTGCTCTCATTCTCTCTCTGACCCCTCTCCTCCCCGCCCACTCCCCCGCCCTCTCCCCTCTCCCCCTCTTCTCCACCTCTCCCCCTCTTCCTCTCCTCCTCTCGTTCTCTCCTTCTCTCTCTCCCTCTCCTGTCCCCACCCCTTCCCTTTCCCCCTCTTTTCTCTCTCGTCTCTGTCTCTCTCTCCCTCTCCCTCTCTCTCTCTTCTCTCCTTCTCTCCTCCGTCCTCTCTCCTCTCTTCTCTCTCCTCCCTGTCTCTCCTCTCCCTCCCCCTCTTTTCTCTCTCCTCTCGTCCTCTCCACTCTCCTCTCATTCCCCCTCCTCTTTTTCTCTCTCCCCTGCTGGCCTCTCTCCCTTCTCCTCTCTCCTCCATCCTCTCTCCACTCTCCCTCCTCTTCACTCCTCCTTTTCCCTCCTCACTCTCTCTCTTTTTCTCTTCTCTCCTCTCCTCTCCTCCCCTCTTCTCTCTTTTCTTTACCATCCTCTCTCTCCCCCTCTTCTCTCAATTCTCTCCTCTCCTCTCTCCTCTCTCTCCTTTTCTTCCTCTCCCCTCTTCCTCTCCTTTTCCTTCCTCCTCTCCCCTCTTTCTCTATCTCCTCCTCTCTCATCTCTCGTTCTTTCTCTCCCCCCTTTCTCCCTCTCCCTCATTTATCTCTCCTCTTCTCTCTCTCCTTCTCTCTCTCTCTCTCTCTTTCTCCCTTTCTCCCTCTCCCCCCCCTCTTTCCCCTTTCTCTCCTCTCTCCACTCTCCTTCTCTCTCTCTCTCCTTTCCTCTCTTTCTCTCTCCTCCCCCTCTCCTCTCTCCTTCCATCTCGTATCTCCTCTCCTTTCTCTCTCCTCTCTCTCTCTCCCTCTCTCCCTCTCCTTTCCTTTCCCTCTATCTCTCTCTCCTTCTCTCTCTCCTCTCCTGTCCTATCCTCCTCTCCCTCCTGTCCTCTCTCTTCTCTCTCCTTTCTCTCCTCCTCTCTCCTTCTCTCTCTCCTCTCCTGTCCTCTCCTCCTCTCCCTCTCCCTCTCTTCCCTCCTTTCTCTCCTCTGTCCTCTCTCCCTCTCCCCCAGAGCCTGCAGCCCCGCCTGTAGCCGGCAGACGGCGCCTGCTCCCCTGCCTGAGGCAGCGGCGGGGACGCGGGTTCGATGCCGGGCCGGGCCGGGCCGACGCTCTTTGCTTCAGACCGACCTGGTGCAGCCGAGCCGCCGGTAAGTCCTTGCCTCCCCCTTCCCCAAAGCCACAAACCCCTTGCAACCCCCCCCAAAACCTCCAATGCAAGTTGTCACTCAGTTTGCAAAGTTAACTTTACAACTTAAAATTAACTTTCCAACTTAAAAGTTAACTTTCCAACTTAAAGTTAACTTTCCAACTTAGTTAACTTTCCAACTTAAAGTCAACTTTCCAACTTTTAAAGTTCAACTTTTCCATTTTAAAGTTAACTTTTCCAACTTAAAGTCAACTTTCCAACTTAAAATTTTAACTTTCCCTCCACTTAAAAATGTAACTTTTCCAACTTTTTTTTTTAAAAAAAAAGTTAACTTTCCAACTTAGTTAACTTTCCAACTTACTTAAAGTTAACTTTCCAACTGAAAGTTAACCTTCCATTTTAAAGTTAACTTTCCAACTTAAAGTCAACTTTCCAACTTAAAGTCAACTTTCCAACTTAAAATTTAACTTTCCAACTTAAAGTTAACTTTCCAACTTAAAATTTAACTTTCCAACTTAAAGTTAACTTTCCAACTAAAACTTTGCGTCCAGAGTCTTACATCTGTCAGCATTTGTTTAGCTCCTGCAGGCGTGAAAACCCCTCTCTCTTCCCCCAGATCCGTTGCTTTTACATTTTAAACTTTAAACACAGGTTGCAACAAAAAAAAAGCAGCGATTTGCTTACAAACGGTCAGCAAAAGGAAACTCTTTTTATCTTTTCCCAGTCCTAAACAATCGGAAAAATTCAGCTTGCTCTAAAAAAAATTTCTGTTTGCGTTTTAAAAAAATTCGCAAAATCCGATCTTGTAACAATCACTGCTGCTAAATTAAATTGACGTAAATAAGTTTGTAAAAGAGGATATCTGTATGTGCTGTCTGTGTTGTGTGAGTGTGTAAATATATTCATGTGTGTGTGTTGTGGTAAATATATATTGTGTGTGTTTTGTGTGTTAACAGAATTATATCAAACACACACACACACACACACCATATAATATATGATATATATATAATGATATATATATATATATATATATATTTAAGCGCATACATATATAGGCTTATCATATTGTGGGCTTATCTGGAGTGTATGCATATATTTTTCACACAATCAAAAATGTGTGTAAAAAATATGGTGTGTGTGAGTGTGTGTGTGGTGGTGTGTAAAGTGGTGTAAATATATATGTGTGTGGTAAATATATATGTGTGTGTGTGTACAAATATATATCTGTGTGATGGGTAATATCTATATGTTTGGTCGGCGTAACGCAATATATATATGTGGTGTGTAAAATATATATACGTGTCTGTCTTTAAAATATATATAAATGCAGTGTGTGTGTGTTGTAAAATATATAATACGTGTTGTGTGCGTTTAAATTATATATGTGTGTTGTGTAAATATATGTGTGTGGTGTAAATATAATGTGTTGTGTGTAAATATATATACCATGCATGTTGGAAAATATATATGTGTGTGGTGTGTGTGTAAATAATATATATATATGTGTGTGTGTGTGTGTGTGTAAATATATGTGTGTGTGTGTAAAATATATGTGTGTGTGTAAAATATGTATACACGTGTGTTAAATATATATATATGTGTGTGTGTAAATATATGTGTGTTTGAAAGATATGTGTGTGTGTGTAAATGTATATACGGTGTGAAAAAAAATATGTGTGTGTGTTTAAATATATATAAATATGTGTGTGTAAATTATATATGTGTGTGTGTGAATATATATAATGTGTGTTGTTAAATAATATATGTGTGTGTTGTAAAATATATGTGGTGTGTAAATATATATATGTATTGTGTAATATAATATAGTGTGTGTGTGTAACATATATAAGTGTGTGTGTAAATATATATATATAACATCAGATCCCTACAACTTGTATTTCAAGCCATATATCATATTAGATTCATATAGTCACACACAAATATACACATAAACACACACTAACACACTTTCAAATGCACTCATCTATAATTTACCTATAAACACACACTTCATATATGTATATATAAATATAACATACTGTATACACACTTATATCAGGAAGGAAACATGCAGATGCTGGTTTACGTTGACAGAAACACACAAAGTGCCGGAGTACAACAGCGGGACGGCAGCGTCTCCAGAGAGATGGAACGGCGAGCTCAGGGCGTTCGGGTGGAAGAAGGGTCTCGGCCTAGAAACCGTCCGCCCGTTCCTTCTCTCCCAGAGATGTTGCCGTCCTACTGACTGATCTCCATTTTTTGTGTCATCTTAGGCACACACACACACACACACACACACACACACACACACTCAACAACAACACACACACACACACACACACACAACACTCAGACACTCACAACACACAACACACACACACCACACACACACACACACACTACCACACACACGCTCACTAGATCACACACACACACAACACCACACTCACTTACACTCACACACTTCACACACACACACACACTCAGACACTCACACACACAACACACACACACACACACAACACCTCACACACACACACACACACACACACACACTACACACACACCACACACGGCCGCCGTCAACACACACTGCTCACTACACAACGCTCACAAACCACGACGCTCACACACACACACCTCACACTCACACACACACCACTCACACACGCTCACTACCACACGCTCAACAACACACACACACACACACACACTCACACACACACACACACTCACTACACACACACACACTCAGACACCTCACCACAAACCACACACACATCACACACACACACACACACTTCCCCTTCACTCATACACACACACACACACACACCACTCACACACATAACACACGCTCACCACACACCACACACATACACACAACAACACACACAACCTCCGACAACACACACACGAACAACAACACACACACACATACCACACACACACACGGACTCACACACACACAGACACAGGACAAGACACACACACACACACACACACACAACACCCATATACACACACACAGCACACACACACGCCACACACACACCACACACACACACCACCACACACAAACACTCAACACAACACTTACACACACATTCACCACACAGTAGTTTACCCACACACTAACCACACACACACACACACACACATACACACACCACACAACACACCTATATTGAGCACGTTTAGCCACGTTGGCAGACTGATCAGAATGGTGTTGTTACTCTCGCGGGGCTGGGTAATTAAAACATTTCCAGTTTGGCGAACTGTGTCCGAAGATCCGTTTACACTTAGGTTTTTAGTACGTGGTCAGACTCAAGGCCCGATCGGCCCTTTTCTCTGATGCTGGTGTGGCCTGGCCCCGTCCTGTCCTCTATTCCCTTTCTTCCCCCCCCCCCTTAACAGCTCTAACAACCTGCCCCCCCTCCACCGACCCTCCCTCGCCCCCATCGAGTTCAGAGAGCGCTCGATAACATGCTCTCAACACTGAGATTAAAACATAGAACAGAACAAAATACTATAACTTACAAGTCAACCTCCGTGTAAAGAAAACTCTGAAGACAGGGCCTCAACCCAAACCATCGCCCGTCTCCTTCCCTCCAGAGGACGCTGCCAGTGTCTGCGAAAGAAACTTAGTTAAGCTATTCCACACTAAACGTGCACTGCGAACTGAACTGAACTGTTCCTAAACTAAACTATTCTGACGATAAACTCAAACAGAGACCCGCTTCGTACCCGCTGCGTTACTCCAGCATTTTGTGTCTCTCCTTCCGTGACTTCCGACAGTACAAGACAACAGGTGGCAGAGACAGGAGGCCATTCGGCCCTTCGAGCTCAGCACCGAGCCATTCAATGTGATCACGGCTGATCGCATGCCCCAACAGTACCGACCCCACCGTATTCCTGACCTTTTCTCTCCCATATCCCTGACTCCGCAATCTTTAAGAGCCGCTCTCTTGAAAGCATCCAGAGAACCGGCCTCCACGCCCTCGTGAGGCAGAGAATTCACAGACTCACCACTCTCTGTCTCTGTGAGAAAAAGCGTTTCTCCTTCCTTGTCTCGGTTCTAAATGGCCGACCCCTATTCTTAAACTGTGTTTTGTCGCCCCCTGGTTCTGGACTCCCCAACATCGGGAACTGTTTTCCTGCCCTCTAGCGTGTCCAAACCCTTAACAATCTTATATGTTTCAATGAGATTCCCCCCTCCTCAATCTTTCAAACTCCACAGAGTGCACAAGCCCAGCCTCGTTCTCTCAGCGCACGAGACAGTCCCGCCATCCCCGGGAATTAACCCTGTGAACCTACGCTGGGCTCCCTCAATAGCAATAGCAATTAGTCCCCTGTTTCAAGTCAAGTCAAAGAGTTTATTCGCGAGACCCAGATAGGACGATGACTTTGTGCGCTGCTTCAGCACAAGAGAACGAAGACGGCAATGAATACAGAACAGATCATCGTGTCCATATACCATTGAATATATATATACACACACATAAATGACCCGATAAAGTGCAAAGGGCTGTTACAGTTCAAGTCTGTTTGTTGGCGTTTAATAGCCTGATGGCTTGGGGACGGGGCTATCCTGAACCTGGTCCGTTGCAGTCTTCCAAGGCTCCTGTACCTTCTACCTGAAGGCAGCGGGGAGATGATGTGTAGGCCAGATGGTGTGGGTCCCTGATGATGCTGCCAGCCTTTTTCGAGGAGCGACGCCATAGATCCCTCGATGGAGGGGAGGTCAGAGCCGATGACGGACTGGGCAGTGTTTACTATCTATTTGTGGTCTTTTCCCCTCCAGGGCTCTCAAGTTGCCGAACCAAGCCACGATGCAGCCGGTCGGCAAGCTCTCTACTGTGCACCTGTAGGAGTTAGAGAGAGTCCCCCTCGACAGACCGACTCTCCGTAATCTTCTCAGGAAGTAGAGGCGCTGATGAGCTTTCTTAATAGCCTGGGACCAGGAGAGATCTTCTCCCCATGTCCCCTGACTCCGCTATCTTTAAGAGCCCTATCTCGCTCTCTCTTGAGCACAAGACTTCCCCGATTCTTGTCCTCAACGCCACGACTGAGGAAGGCAAGAGTAGCTGTTCTGTCGCCTTCTCTACCGCGCCTTTTCATCACCCCCTCGATTCCCTATTAAATCCTTTCCCCCCTTCACCTTGAACCCACAGCCCTTCCTCTGTCCTCGATTCCCCTACTCTGGGCAAGAGACTCTGGCTCTGTCAACCCGATTCTATTCCCACTGGTGATTTGTACACCTCTATAAATCGCCCCTCATCCTCCTGCGCTCCAGGGAATAGAGACCCGGCCCTGCCCCGACCTCTCCCTGTATCTCAGGCCCCCGAGTCCCGGCAACATCCTCGCAAATCTCTCTCTCACTCTCTCTCTCCCTCTGTCTATTCTCTCTCTTTCTCTCTCCCTCCTCTCCCTCTCTCCCTCTCTCCCTCTCTCTCCCCCCTCTCTCTTCCCTCTCCCTCCCCTCCATCCCTCTCCCCCTTGCTCCTCTCTCTCTCTCATCCCTCCCTCTCCCCCCCCCCCTCTCTCTCTCTCTTTCCCTCCCTCATCCACCCTCTCTCTCCCCCCTCTCTCTCCCCCCTCTCTCACCCTCTCTCTCTCACCCTCTCTCTCTCACCCTCTCTCACTCCCCCTCCCCCTCTCCCCCGCTCTCCCCTATCTCCCCCGCCTGGCGATACAGATTAGGCACGCGTGGGTGGGTTTGTATTCGAGGTACCCACCCTGAGCGTTAGATATTTCCGGAACTAACTGCATGGAAAGGCACCAAAGTCTAAAACGCACCCCCCCCCCCCCCCCCCCCCCCCACATCAGTCTGAAGAAGGTCCTCGACCCGAACGTCGCCTATTCCTTCGCTCCATGAGACACAGCCTCGCCCCGCTGAGTTTCCCCAGCATTTCCGTTCTCCCTTCGATTTTTCCCAGCATCTGCAGTTCCTTCTCCCACCTGGAGATTTTGTCCGCCACAGTCTGTAGGAAAGCTTGTCCTCAATCCGAGAGAAGTTGCGGAGAAGCTTTACAGGATTTTCTAGCTTGGCTTTCGGATGAGCTTATGTTTATCTCAGTTTCACTTCAGTCTGATAAGGGGCCCGGCACTTAGAACGTAGGACGAGAAACACTTTTTCACACAGAGAGTGGACATTCCCGCTAATGAGGGAGCCCACGGTAGGTTCACCCAAGGTTAATTCCCGGGATGGCGGGACTGTCCCATATACGCTGAGAGAATGGAGCGCTTGGCATGTACACTCTGGAGTTTAGAAGGATGAGAGGGACTCATTGAAACGTATAAGATTATTAAGGTTTGGACACGCCCCCTAGAGGCAGGAAACATTTCCCGAA
The DNA here is from genome assembly GCA_035221665.1 of Okamejei kenojei. Classification (NCBI taxonomy): domain Eukaryota; kingdom Metazoa; phylum Chordata; class Chondrichthyes; order Rajiformes; family Rajidae; genus Okamejei; species Okamejei kenojei. The sequence continues at coordinate 306 of JAVHYY010000600.1, read as the reverse complement.
GTTGGGGACTTACCAGAACCAGGGGCACACACACACACAGTTTAAGAATTAAGTTGTCCGCCATTTAGAACGGAGACGAGGAAACATTTTTTTCTCCAGGAGTTGTGAGTCTGTGGAATTCTCGCCTCAGAGGGTGGTGTAGGCCGTTCTCTGGATGCCTTCAGAAGAGAGCTAGATTAGGGCTCGCCGGGGGGGGGGGGGGGGGGGGGGATAGGGTGGGGATCCATGGCATTAAAACACATAATGGGGAAGGGGGGGGGGGGGGGGGGGGGGGGGGGGGGGGGGGGGGGGGGGTATGGTATTGGG